>JAOTRH010099983.1:0-15980 GCA_034768845.1 Heliamphora exappendiculata
AGAGAGAGAGAGAGAGAGAGAGAGAGAGAGAGAGACCGGGGGAGGTCGCCGGAGAGAGGCGTCGACGGTGGGGCATCGGTGGTTGCCGACGGTTTGGGTGTGGCGAGCTTCAGGATTGTTTTCCTCAGGCGTGTTGAGCTTCCAAAGCTCACATGGATGTATATAATATATAATACTACGTATAATTGGTGTCAAAAGTATTATTATTATTATTTTTAAATTATTTAGTGACTTAATGATTGAAATTATAAAAAATTAAAAATTAAAAAAATAATAATAATAGATTAATAGATTGTTTAAATATTTAAATTAAATAATAATAAATTAATTAAAAAATATATAATTATCACATTCTAATTAGTAGTTATACTTAAATTAAATAATAAGCGATCAAAAAAATAAAAGTCTTAATAAATTATATCTTATTATTGAATTATTTTAAAAAAATAAAAAATTTTAAATTAATAAATACATATCACATCAATAATTATAACTTGCTATATAAATATATATAGACTATATGTATTATATGTATATATGTATGTTATGTAAGCAAACTCTCCCTCCTGAAGCTTCTTAACCAAGTAGATCTCATGAATGAGGAAGTTGGAAAAATGCTTTGCTATTTATAGGCCAAACCTTAGACAGCTATCCCTCACTTTAAAAAAAAAAAAAAAACAAGCTTATCTATAATATTTTGTAAAATTTTTGATAAAAAATTTTTTATTCAGAAAAATCTAAAAATTTAGGCATAAATTTTTTTATTGTATTTTCGTGAATTATTGTATAATTAGAATTTTCATTAAAATTTTCCAACTATATAATATTTTTTTATTGTAATTTATTGATTATTGGTATGCTCAATAGATATAAAATTTTAATTTCAAATTCTTTTCCAAAAATTCGAGATAAACTTTTAATATTATTTTATAATTTATTGTGCAGTCAGAATTTGTATAAATTTTTTTAATAATACAATAAATTTTTATTTTGATATTTGATTATCTAAATTTTTAATAGATGTAAGTTTCTTGACTTAAATTTAAAAATTAAATATAGAATTTTGTTAGGAACTTAATTTGAAAATTTTCTCCTAGTATATTATTATTTATTTATTTTTATAACGAACTATCAAATATTTTATTATTCTAAGGAGCTTAACTAGCTGGGTCAGAAGAATTATAGTTGACACGTGTCTTATTTTTATTAGTTGCTAAGGTACGAGTTATTATAATCTACCATCTTTAAAAAATTTATCCTCAAAATTTACGTATATTTACTCGAAAAGGGTGTGAATACTTTTTTTCGCATATACTCTTCCCGTTCACATATGATTTCTTCAATCGAGTGACTCCGCCATAATACCTTTATCAATGGAATGCTTTTATTTCGCAGAACTTGCTCATTTCTATCTAGTACTTGTACTCGCTCTTCTTCATACGTAAGATCGAGTTTCAGATTGACTAGTTGCACTATTAGCACATGAGAAGGATTCGTTATGTACTTTCTTAACATCGAGACATGGTATATATTGTGCAATCCTAATAACTCCGGAGGTATGGCCAATTGATATGTCATATTGCCAATTCTTTTAAGGGGCTTTCAGTCAAAGATTCAAAAAAATAAATTTTAACGCGCAAGATCCATCTACAAAAATTTTAACGTGCAAGGTCCAATTACGCGTTTTCTCCTGAATCCTTCAAACAGATAAATTTATCTGTTATGCAAAAAAATAGATAAATTTATCTGTTTCATATTCGTCTGTTTAATATGCACACAGATAAATTTATTTGTTATGCAAAAAAATAGATAAATTTATCTGTTTCATATTCGTCTGTTTAATATGCACACAGATAAATTTATCTGTGTGTCTTACACACATGTATAAGGCACACAGGTAAATTTATCTGTACTTTTCAAAATATGTGTACGGCAAATAGATAAATTTATCTGTGTGCTTTACACACATATGCAAGGCATATATAAATTTATCTGTGCCTTTCAAAACATGTGTAAGGCACACAGATAAATTTATCTGTGTACTTTACACATATTTCCCTTCGTTTCTCTCTCCAAAACCATCTTCATCTCTCTTTCATCTCTCACTCCTCACAGGTTCAAACTTTAGTCCCACTCTAATAAGCTCCGCCGTCTTCTCTTTCCATCCCTACTTTTTGAAAAACCAGCTTGAATAATTACAAGTAGGTTTTGGGGTGGAGTTAGGGTCTGAGAGTGATGAGATTTGAGTCCTGTGAGCTATAATAGCGTCTGTTGTGCCTCCTACGCCGCACCCTAATGTTTCATCACAAGGTGGGGCTTTGGGAAGCCCGAAAAGGCCTCCATTGTTACCTTCCGAGGCTGACAATGGCGTGGTTGGTGGCCCTCGCAGACTGAAGTCGAGAGAAGTCACTTCTCGGTACTTGTTGTCTTCTACGTCCTCGAGTTCCACGACGACTTCGACTTTGGCCAACTCTTCTTCTTCGCTTTCATCCTCTTCGTATTCGTGCTCCTCAAGGCGGTGCCAGTCGCCGATGGACTTTGCTCGAAAGGAGCGAGGGTATTTTTGTCTCAAAAGGACCTTGCGCGTTAAAATTTTTATGCAGATGGACTTTGCTTGTTAAAAAATCTTATGTTGGATGAACAATAGTAAGTGACGTGTAAATTAGAGTGTTCACTAATTTTCCGTTCTTTTAATGATCTCATATGGCCCAATGTAACGATAGCTTAACTTTTCTTTCTTTTCGAATCTCGTTACTTCTTTCCATGGCGATACCTTTAAGAATACGTGATTTCTAACTTCAAATTAGGTCACGTCTCTGATTATTTGTGTAACTTTTTTTCTAGTCCTAAGACTACTTCAATCTTTCTCGAATCAACTTTATTTTGTTAGTAGTGATTTGCACAATTTTAGGGCTGTGCAACTTTCTTTCTCTAACTTTTTCTGAGAAAATTGAGCTCTGATACTTCTTACGGTATAATGTTTCGTAAGGGGCCATTCCTATGGTCGACTAAAAATTATTATTGTACGCAAACTCGATCAACAATAAATGTTCTTCTCAATTTTTTGAAAAGTGCAAGATGCATGCTCTGAGCATATCTTTCAAGGTTTGAATTGTCCTTTCTGATTGGCCGTCGGTTTGTGGGTGAAAGGCCGTGCTAAACTTTAATGTAGTCCCCAACACCTCTTGCAGACTTGGCCAAAATCTGAATGTGTAAAATGCAGATCCCGATATGATACTATCAAAATTGGTACACCATGCAAATGAATAATCTCATCAATGTAAAGTTGTGTGGATCGGTTCATAGGGAATGCCATCTTGATTGGTAGGTAGTGTGTCGACTTCATTAATCTATCCATAATTACTCAAATGGCATCGTTTCTTGTGGGAGATTGTGGTAGCCCAACTATAAAATTCATGGTGAAATGTTTCTACTTGTATTCAAGTATAGGCAAAGGCTCTAATAGTCTTGCCGGCTTTTGGTGTTCAATCTTAACCTGTTGGCATACTAAACATCCTGACACAAAGTCTGCCATATCTTTCTTCATTTTGCTCCACCAGTTTCTTTTCCTTAGGTCTCTATACATTTTCGTTCATCCAGGGTGCATCGTGTAACTGAATTATGAGTTTCATCTAAAATTTGCCTCCTTAATTCGTCATTATTAAGCACATATAGTAGGTGCCCAAACCATAAAACATCATCTGGAACCTCAAACTCCATCTTTCCTTTATCAATTGCCTCTTCTCTTATCTTATCTTATCCACTTGACTATCTGTTAACTGGGCTACTTGAATTTAGTCTAACAAGGTGGGCCTTACCTTTAGAGTTGCTAATAAGCCCCCACTATCTCCTATTGCAAGAGTGGTCCTGAGCGATCGCATATCAGAAAATGTACTACTCTGTACTGTCTGAATGTGTAACTTTATGACGATTTCTAGCTTAGGGCATCTCCTACAACGTTGGCATTTTTCAGATGATAGTGAATCGTACAATCATAATCCTTAATTACCTTATCTGTCTTAGGTTCAATTCCTTTTGAGTGAATACATACTTTAAACTTTGATGGTCAATAAATATCTCATAAGTGACTTCGTATAAATAGTGTCTCCATATTTTGAGAGTAAAGACAATTGCAATCAATTCTAGGTAATGGGTAGGGTGATTCCTCTCGTGAGGTTTTAGGTGTCTAGATGCATATGCTATTACATTTTCATGTCGCATTAAAACACAACCCAACCCTTTGTGTGATGCGTCACTATGAATTACAAACCTTCACTGCCTAATGAGAGGGTTAGTGCAGGGGTTAACACCAATTTAGACTTTAATTCTTGAAAGCTTTGTTCACATTGTTCAGCTCATTCAAATTTCATATTCTTTTGGATTAACTGAGTCAAGAGTTTTGCAATTAAAGAGAAGTCTCAAATATATCTTGGACAACAACCAGCCAGCCCTAAAAAGTTACGTATCTCTGTATCGTTGGTTGGTTTCGCGTAATTGACAATAGCCTTAACTTTCGCTGGGTCCACTTGGATTCCATCATCAGATATAACATGTCCCAAAAACACCATCCGGTCCAATCAAAATTCACACTTAAAATATTTTTTACATACAGTTTGTGGTCCCTTAAGATTTGTAACAATGAATATAATTATGAATTTATCCAGAAAAATCCCAAACTCCTTATTTTCAAACCTATAAACATCTTCGGAACATTAATGACAGCACAACAATCTCATAGAGTTCATACCGATTCTTAAAGGCTTCTTAGATTACTTGATTCTCTTACTTGAAAATTGATGGCATCCTAACCTTAGGTTAATCTTCGAGAATATTTTAGTTCCTCGCAGCTGATTGAGCAAAGCATCTATCCCACACCAAGGATAGTTATTTCTAATTGTGAATCTGCCCAGCTGACGATAGTTAAAAGCATATTCCTAGAGTTTCATTCTTTCTTCTCATAAACAACACGGGTGCATCCCAAAGCAAAACAATTGTCTAGTTATTGATATTTCCTTCAATTCTTTGCAACTTAGGAGATGATATTCTATAAGGTGAGAAGGATACAAGTGCCGTGCCTGAACTTAGGTCAAATGTAAGCTTAACTTTCCGATCTAGGGTATTCTTGGTAAGTCTTCTTGAGCATACATTTCCAAATGAATGGCATCTCCTAAAAGTTCCCATCCTTTTCAACTATAGGTGTTAATAAATTCATGGTAACTCCTTTGTGTAGCATTGCTTATCCAAAGACGAAATTCCTTTCCTATCTCCATGGGATGCTCATTTCCAACTCTCCGACTATTTAAAGATTGCTTCCTCTTAAAGCGGTTTAACGACGCATAATACGATAATAACCAAGCCATCCCAATCATTAAGCTAAATCTTATCATACCAAAAGATGTCAAATAGTATGTCTTTATCTCCTAATCTCAACGAACAGCTTGGATTTACATTTCTTTCTAACACTTTCCTACTTATTGATTATTATTATTATGCAGTCGAGATGTTCCATCATTATTGCATCCATTGATGTTATAAAAGTGTCGGTCTTGAATCTAACATAACATAGGCAGCTATTTAAAAAAATTGTAAGAGTACCTGTCATCACGTCCTGTGTAGCTTGCGCATCTTGTCTTGTCATAATCGACACTTGTCCTAAGATCTTTGGTTGTTCAATAGGTTCCTTTCTTTGGCATTGTATGTTTCCAAGTGGTCCACTGTCCCTCATTCTTCTGCTTCAATTGGGTGATAGTGATGGTATCCTTGAATGTATGCACTGCAAGGCTATGAGTCCTGGTTCACCATAGCAGTAACAAAACTTCCTACTGACTTTTAAACAATCATTCTTAAAATGGCCAGTGGCCCCACACCTAAAACAAGTATACATTTTTGTTTTTTGTCTAATTTTTGGACAATCTCGAACGGAATGGTCAACGGCTCCAGACATGAAGCAAGCATACACTTTTGTTCCTTTCACACACTTGGACGCTCCCCTACTTGATTGATTTCCTTTAAATCCAGACTTCTTAATTGTCGATGTACTTCCTGTTGGAGGAAAAACTGTCAAAATTTTTATTTTTATAAACGATTATCTGAAAAAATTAATTGGATGGGCAAATGTCAAAACGGGCTCCAGGTAAAAACTTTTGATGACGAATAATCAAAATAAAACCCGTGCATCCGAAGTTAATTTAGAAGAATACATTTTCACCAGTCGAATCTTCAACTACGATTTGAATCCGAGTTGAAGCTCTTGTCAAATCTTCTATTGTATTCCCTTATACAATTCCTGGATATAGTGTGGGCTATAATCCTCCGAAAACTCGTACCGACAGAACCAGAACAGCTTTAGTCTTAGAAGACAAGTTATGAAACTAGTTCAGTCTTCCCGCATATATATAGGGCTACAGCAAGGACCTAGGGAGTAATTATGAGTAAGACTTCTAGTAGAACACAGACACGTATTAGCGGTTTCTGCAATTAAGCAAACCTCATAGCGGTATTTACAATTATGAAAAACCTGCAGCCGTTTCTGTAATTTTCATAAAATACTGAATTACAGTTCACACAACTAAAGAACTATAATTGCACTCTGACCTATAATCTCAAGACCATATAGCATTGGGCTCCTATTATTAAATGCTTACAATTTCTCCCCACGTTAAGATTTTCGATACCCTCCAATTAAATTTAATTACTGATAATTTAATTTAATCGGCATCTTGATATTCTTTAAACTCTTTTATTTAATTTATTTGACCGCTGGATAATCAAATCCACCTACAGGGTTTGACCCGGTCAAAACTTATAAGCTTCTTTAAGGGGGTATCGTCAATCCCGATCTTTCGGGGCTTGAATTCCGTCAATAATTAATATTTGTCATATAAATAATACCGCTATTTAACTCACTGGGAATATAGACCCATATAAGATCGCACTCTCTAATGAATCAAAATAACGAATATTAAATATATGCAAATCAATAATTATTTCAGAATTAAGAGGAAAAGCACTATTCATAATAATCTTGGAGTGTGAATTAATTTATATAGTCAATATAAAATTAATTACCATTCAATACACACAAAGTGTACTAGCACAGAGAGTCGGAATAATAGACGACGCTATTATCAATTTCCTGTAACCAAGACAGGCCTACTAAATCTCTGTGTTACAGTTGTACCGATTGTATGTCTATTTCCATCTAAACTGTGAATATAAAACTTATATTCTGTAAGAACCTAAAATCTGATCTTTTGTGTGTAAGCTGTGCTCTACGAATCAGATTAAATACTATATAGAATATTGGACATCCATGCATAGCAAAGAAATGATATGCATACATTACTCATAAAGATTCTCGTAAAATACAAAATTAATTTTATTAAAATTAAATTAAATACTAAAACATGATTTTCAGTATACAAACCCTAATAATCTCCCACTTATACTCAAAATTATGCTGCTATATATCTGACTCCCATGCCCTCTACATGACTTTCAAAAGTCTTAGCCGGTAAACCCTTTGTAAATGATCTACAAGGTTGTGTCCTGATGCAAGCTCTATATCTAACTAAAAATCTGAGTCTGTGTACCCTAAAGGTACTAGACTGCATGTCCGGTAAACTAACATAAAATTCTTAGTCATTTTCAGGTACTTGATTATATTCTTTACCACAGTCCAATACTTCTGCCCTAGATTAGACTGATATCTGCTAACCATTCCAATGGCAAAGCAGATGTCGGGTTTAGTGCAAAATATAGCATACATGAGGCTTCCTACTATCGAAGCATAAGGACCCACCTTCATCTTCTCTATCTCATCAGGTGTCTTAGGACACTGAACTTTGGATAGAGTGATTCCATGCCTGAAAGGAAGGAACCCTTTCAAAACGAGTAAGGATATCATCGATATATTTGCTTGTGATAAGCCCATCATCCTTTATTTTCAATCTCGCACAAGCATGATCTCAAGGATGTGACTGGCTTTTCTCAAGTCCCTCATATCGAACTGCTCAGATAACCATACTTTAATCGTAGATAATGCCCCTATATCGTTTCCGATGAGCAAGATATCGTCCAAACCGGTGTATACTTAACAAAAACTTTGTGCTTCTGGTCATGTTTACTAACATATTTAAATAAGAATAGCAATCTATTGCGAACCCGAGGCTATGAATCTGACGACTGTTGTGGACCAACTCTAGTCATCCCTGCTATCTGCAATAAAAAAATTACATGAGAATGCATTTAGTATTATAATGAACCAAATAGAGAAGTCATTCCGTTCAGAAATACTAAAACTTTATGCTTTTCACAAGAAACGTAAAACATTGCATTTATTTGTCACAAAATCTCAAAATATTTGCAAATGTATCGTTTAGGCTCAAGAGTCACAAGTCATTGAATTCATTGTCTCATATTGAAATGTAAAGTTTCTGGCATAATCGCCATTGTTGGTGCGAACTACCAAAATCCTAAGATTATGTTTATGATTTTTGTCAAAAAATAACTAGACGGGTATACGCCGAAACAGGCTCCGGATTAAAACTTTTGGTATCGAGCAATCAAAATAAAATTAGGTAATACTCCCAAAATTAGTTTTAGAATTATACCTTTCGAAATTTGGTTGGATGATTTCGGTTGCTGCAACAATTTTTAATCAACGATCCGTTGTGGTTTTTGACTTCTAGTTAAATCTCCGACACAAACCTTCTCTTGTATTCTCAAATGCTAAATACGAACAAAGTGTGAGTTTTGATCTATCGTGTTCTTCAAAACTTTCTTGATTAGGTTTAGGATTTTTAAATAACGTGGAAACTTTAACTACCTAACCACTGACTGAATAATCTGAATTATGACGTTAGATTTTATAACAGCATATAAATAGGCTACAGTAGGGACTTGTAGAGTAAATATGAAAAAAGCTTCCAATGTAATTATAAAATCCTACCTCAACCCAGAAGTAATTTCATAAAAATATAAATTATAATTCATTCCACTAAAGAATTATAATTGCACTCACAGCCTTATTCTTAAAATCGTAATATTTGGGCTCCTATTATTAAATGCTTATTTATTCTTCCCACGTTAAGATTACAGATATCAACCGATTAAATTAAATTACTGACAATTGTATTTAATTAGCTTTTTCAAAAAATTTTAAATTCTTCTGCTTAACTTATTTGATTGCCGAATTATAAAATCCACCCCCAGAGTTTGGCTCGATCAAAACTTATAAACTCCTTAAGGGGGTATCATCAATCCCGATAATTCAGAATGTGTATTTCGTCAATAATTAACATCTATTATATACTTAATATCGCTATCCAATTCACCGAGATTATAGACCCATACAACATCGCACCCTCTAATGAATCAAAACAACGAATATTAAATATACACAAATAATAATTATTACGGGATTAAGAGCATAAGCACTAGCTTTGAAGGTTTTTCACCTTTTCATCTGCTCCTCTCTTCCTCTTGTAGATCCACTTACATCCGATAAAATTTATCCCTTTGGGTGTTTCTCTAAGTTCTCAAACATGATTAGAATATATAGATTCCATCTCTAAATTCATAGCCTTTTGCTTAATATCTGGATCTTTGTTTTGGAGTGCTTCGCTATAGTTGAAGGGTTCGGTATCCAGTTTTGTTGAAATTTCATCAAAAAATTCTCCCAAGAACATATATCGATTGGGTTAACGAACAACCCTCTCATTACGGCGAGGCACTACCTGGGTCTGTGTACTAGCAGTGACATGCTGTGCTGTTTCTGAATCCCGTGTACCATGATCCACATGCTACCCTAATTGTGAAACTGGTATGTCAATGGTAACACCCTAAATTGGTTCAGGATCTGTACGTATCTCGATAATCCTCCCACTACGATGAGGCAATAGAATATCGATGACTCGTGGTTTCTCTTCCATTCTACAGGTGTTTTCTCTTAGTTATTCTAAATCAATTTAACTCTTGGGCTTATGGTTCATTATATAATTCTCATCCAAGAATCAGGTATTGGTACTGACAATGACATTCTGTTCTTTAGGATTATAAAACAACCTACCCTTCATTCCTCTAGGATACCCGACAAAGAAATATACTTTTGTTCTCAGTTCTAACTTATCCGCATTCTCTTTTAGCATGTTTGCTGGATACTCCCAAATTTGAATATCTTAGACTGGACTTGCGCTCAGTCCACAATTGTGGGAGTAAAAGATACTGACTTGAAAAGTACCAAGTTTAGAATGTAAGCTGTGTTTCTAATATAAATCTCCAAAATAAATTGGGTAAATCTGAATAACTCATCATCGACCTTATTATCTCCATAAGAGTCCTATTTTTTTTTAACTACATCATTTTGCTATGGAGTGGTTGGTGCAGTCAACTGCGATGTAATCCCCTCTACTGACAAATAGCCTCTAAACTCTTCGAATAGGTACTCACCATCACAGTCGGATCATAGTGACTTGATATATTTACCCAGATACTTCTCCTTTTTGCTTTGAATTCGTTAAATTTTTCAAAGCATTCAGACTTATGGTGTATCAAATAAATGTATCCATACCTTGTGTAGTTGTTAATAAAAATGACGAATTACTCAAAGCCTTCTCTAGCCTGGATAGTCATAGGTCCACATAAGTCAGAGTGAAACAGTTTCAACGATTTTTTAGCTCTATAACCTTTAGCCGAAAATGACCTCCTGGTCATCTTACCCTCAAAGTAGGATTCACAGATTAAAAGTGTCTCCACTTCCAATGAATTTTAAGGTTTGTCTTCTACCAGTCTATTTATACTTTCAGATTAATATGATCTAAGCGTAAGTGCCAAAGATACGTTTAATTTATTAAAGAAGGTTCCTTTCTCTTAAATGGTGAATTAGATGTATTATTCAATTCATTCAGTTGCAGTGTAGTAGAGATTGGAGTAATAACATAAATATCATACATCAATGTACCAGAAAAATAAACCGTTTATTATCCTTAATAGCCACAGTGTTATTAAAATAAACTAAATATCATTCTTTAACCAATTTAGAAACAAAAATTAAATTTCTTTTAATGGAAGGTACATAAAGACAATATCTTAATATTAAAACTCGACCTCTACTAAAATTGAGAGTGACATTTCCCAATGCAACTGTTGCCACTCTTATATTATTGTCCATGTGCAGCTAAATCTCACAATCACTAAGTTGTTTGGTTTCTTAAAATCTCTGCAAAAAATTGAAAACATTGTTAGTGGCTCCTGTATCTATACACCATGTACCGATAGATAATACTGTTAAATATGTTTTCACAACTTGTGAACAGAAATTATCTTTGTTGTTCTTCTTGACGAGATAAACTGGACATTATTTTTTCGTGCCATTTCTGGTTGCCGTGAACCATTTGCCTTGCAATTTTTTCACACCAGTCAGTCGCCCACTAACTACCTTAGAAATCGTACCATCCTATTTCTGAACCTTTTTCTTTTTCTTGTCTTTTGGCTTGGAGAAAGAACTCTTTTTAGAAACAAATATATTTTCTGGCTTCCTAAGAACACCCTCGGCAGTTAAAATAATATCTATATTCCTTTTCCAATCAATATAATCAGGACGCTATGATTCTTTTCTTTAAGTATAGCCGTGAGTGGAGTGAAAGTCATTTTATCTAGAGAATCACATAATTAAAAATCATTAATTATGATGAGTAAATTTTTGAATTTTATTTTAAAATCGGTTCCCTCTACCATTTTAAAAAAAATTCGCCAGTAGCCTAGTACACTGTGAATAGCATGCATCGATGGAAATGACTTCTACAATTCATCATTTGTCCAAATATGTCAATTTCTATTAATTTTACTATCTAGGCAATAGACCTTACCAAGTAAAATTAAACAGCTGACGTAATTTCGGTCCAATAAATAATAACAGTGAATCAGATGGAGATGATATTATTATTTACAGTTAAGTGTAAATCATCACTTAATTCCGAATCAATCGCTTTGCAATGAACCTTTCAGATAGAGAAGTGATTCACACTAATAATTACCCATAATTATTCTTAAAGGAGGTTTGTACTGGTGATCCCATAATTAATTCCGTCCGATTGGGATGAACGTCCTAATACCAACACACAAAATTAATTACATGACATACGAACTAGTGATGGAGACCGCGAGATTTATCTGTGAATAAATTTCTTCTTTCATTTAGTTTTTTAAAACATTTTTTAGAGTTTTAAAAAAAATATTTAATTAAAATAAATTGATTAATTTCGAAAAATCACACGCTCTAAAAAATTCTGACTTTTCAAACCATATTTTCGTGTTTAATTTGTAACAAATAAAATATACTAAATTTTAATTATTAAAAAATTTAATTTTAAATAAAATCAAGAATTTTATTTTATTTTCTAGTTACACATTTAAAAAAATAATTTATTAAAATTAAACTTCATTTTTAATTATTTCAAAAAAGTTCAAAATTAACCATCACGTTTTTTCAACATATCTAAATTTTTTTCAAAAAATCATCTTAAATGTATTTTAATGTAACAAAATAAAATTCTAATTTTTTTTAAAAAAAAATTAATTTTATTAAAAAAAATTTTATTTTATTTTTCTGTTATAAAAAAATTAATTTCAAATTAATCAAAATTAATTAAAACAAAACAGAATAAATAAACCAAAATAAAAGCATTCATGTATTTAAATAAATAAATAAATGTATTAAATCTCAACGTTTATAATTTATCTAAAACTTTTTAGCTAAATAGTTTATGTTCATTCAGAAAACCTTTAATACTGTCGAATTAAAATTCTAATATTCTGATTTTATCATAACTTTACGGCCAACTAGAAATCTTATAATCCTCAGCTTCTACAATTGTCAATACCACTGAAAAACTAGTGTTACTGCCGCCTAGCCACGCACCATCGCTGCCTCACTGCACGTCGCGTGTGCTTCCGCACAGTGCCTATTTTTTTTCCGCGCCTGTGCGCAGCGCCTCGTTTGGTGCCGCGACTTGTTTGGCTTCTGCCGCCTATTGGTTGCGCCTTATACATGGATTCTCATCAAGCTTCGACCCGTAGCTGCTTGTTCATTCACAGGGTAATGGCTTTGAAAGACTTGTTCATGATGATAATTACAAGGTGAATTCCATGATATTTCTAAGGTGAATTACACACGTCATCTAATTAGATCATCCACAGAGGACATTCTTTAATTGCCGTACAAATTAGGAATTACAGAACCCATGCATTTGCAATTTGATTTCTAAGTCATGATATAATAGAAAGCTCTATTTGGCTTGCAACATCCGGTTTAGGTTCAAAAGAATCCCAAATTCACTTTATCGCATGATCTAAATCTCAACTGAGGCATCAAAAATCCCATGGAGACAGCAGTGCTTGTTCTTTATTTTTATTATTATTTTCTTCCAATTACAAAGAATCAAAAAAAAAATTAAACATAAAATCAAAAAACAATATCTTAAATTGATCATTTGCCTCCAAAGAATTTACAATTAATCTACCACAATTAATTCTCGTGGTTAAAAAAGAAAAATTAAATCATCATTCGTTCATTCAATCAAACATAAAAATAAATAATGACCATAAAATCGAAATTTAGATCGCCTGCAAAACCAAATTAGCACAGATCTAAAGTTACCCGAACATTTTGATTAAACCATATTCATTCAGAGACCACATGAGTGGTCCATGGAATAAGCTTAAATCTCAGGAAAGACAAGTGTAATTATCCATAAATAATATTAATTATGGCATCAGATTTTATAACAACATATAAATAGGTTACAACAGGGACCTGTAAAGTAAATAAAATATGAGCTTTCAATGTAATTATAAAATCCTACTTCAACATGTAGACACCCCAATTTGACGTCACCAATTTTAGGTGATTTCGATGATGAAAACAGTTGGAACAAGTGCCTCGTTCGATTCTCGAGAAATGATCCAAGCTCGGTAATTGAACCCGACCATCAAAAACCATCAGAAACCTTTAAAATCAATGAAGTTGTACCAAACCATCGATAACTTGTTGTCCAAGTCAATGCCAGAAGTGGCGACCGCCATGTTCATTATGGCAACCGCCAATAGAACCTTGTAGAACCTTTTTCAACATGGCAACCGCTAGCTCCCATTGTGGCGCCGCCAACTCCAAATGGCCTGACGTGACGTGTCTAAAAACGTGTCCACATCTCATTGGTTGAAGAACTTTATAAATATCGTACCTCTGGTACGTTTTCAATGACAGAAAATCATAGAGTGGTTTAGTGAGAGAAATTCTGCCAAGTTGCCAAGTAATTTTAAGCCTCGACGCCGAAACCCTGCTAAATTACCGGGATTCGAGCCTCCGAAAGTCCTAAATCCTTGCTTGGATCATCACTCGAAGATTTGACCATTGAAACTCATTCCACCAACTTGAGGATTCCTACGCAATTCAGGTATTTTGTTTAGATCACCGATCCTTCTAACTCCATTTTCTTTCTTTTAGAGTGATCGGATTAAAATTCAATTTCAATTCACATATTTCTTTTTATTACAATCTTACTTTACTTATCAATTGCTTTATTTATGTTATAGTATTTCATTTCATTTAACTCACTTATTTATTTGCTTATTTGAATTAAAACTTAATCAAATCATTAAATAGTGTTAATATTTTTTTGACAATTACAATTAATTAATGTTGTTAATTGCTATAATAATGTACTTACATACATATGGATATAGTTGCCAATACTATATTCATAATTGGCAATTAAAATAGTTTAGTTCCTTTTATTTTTTCAATATTAGTTCAATTTTATTTTTCTATTCCATGGTCCTCTTTTTCTTTTAATATAATTTAATTTCCTTCGTTAGTATTAGTCTAATCTTCTAACATTCATCTCCCTTTTTCTTTTTCTTCATTAGCTTAGTGTTCCTTCATTGGTCTTTATTCTTCACTTTCTCTTCTAATAGTGTAATTTTCTTTTATAGCATTTACATTTCTTTTTCTTCTTCTTTTCTTTGTTATATAGCTTATTTTCTTTTTCTCTTAATGTAGCTTTAATTTTTCTTTTAATGTACTATTTTTTTAGATTAATGTTCTTTTTCTAGCTTTTATTTTCTATTTCTTTTACTTTTCTTTGAATAGTAATGTAATTTTCTTTCAGCAATTTATTTCCCTTCCATTTTATTATTTAGCTTTATTCACCTCACAATGTAGCATTTTAATTTTTTTAAATATTTTTATAAAAATTCTATTTAGCACTTCTTTTCTCCTAATATTAGTACTTATAAAATTTTATTTTTATTTTTCTTTTTATAACTTTATTTTCTTTTATTCTTCTTCTTCTCTTATTTCATTAAACTCAAAAATTATAAAAGGCTCTTAAGCTATCTTTTAACAATTAACTTAATTAGTATTTCTTTTCTTTTAATAGTAGTATTTATTTTACAAAGCTCCATTCTATTTTTCTCTTTTCCTTATCATCATAACACTTTTCTTTTATTTTGTTTAAACCAAAAACTACAAAAAGATTTTAAGCTAATTTTCATCTTCAAATATAATTACAATTTTCTTTTAATTGAAACTCCATTATTCTTTTTATTTCTTTTATTTTCATAAAAATGTAAAATAGTTAATTTGTTTTAGTAGCATTTTCTAACCTTTTTATTTGTCACATTTTCTTTTACAAACTTCTTTTTTCATTTTATTTTTCTTCACAAACTCTCTTTTGTAGCAAATCATGTTTAGGTCATTTTATCATCTTGTTAGCCCACTTTTACTCTTTTATTTGAACCATGCTAGTTTAGGTCATTTTGATGAAATTGCATGTGGGGGTGTTTTACGTGCCATTTAGATAGAAATTGCATGTCATAGGACTTAGAATATTTCTTTTGACACTCATTTGTTTTGGAGTGTTATGTACATATTTTATGTATTTTCTATACTTGATTTTGAATATTCTCTCTTCACTCCCATT
>JAOTRH010099994.1:0-15978 GCA_034768845.1 Heliamphora exappendiculata
ATTTATTTTATAAAATTTGGGGCAGGGCGGGAAAAACGAGGTGGGGAGTGTAAATACCGTTCTCACCCCGTTTGTTATCGAGAACGGAAAAAACCCTACAAAGCGGGGCGGGCGGGAGAAATTGCCATCCCTATTAAAGATACTTTGACGCTCAGCTAAATTTTGGAAAAAAAATTTTATTTTTTGTCTTTTTTATTTTTTATCTAATGTTTTTATTTTTCAAAAAGATAGAAAAAATAAAAATATTTAATCAAATGATGAAAAAATTCATTAAAATAAATATAAGTAATATAAAATTTAATTTATTGACTTGTTATAATTTATTTTTATTTTTTTAAATTTTTTATAATTATATCAAAAAAAAAAAAAATTTTTCCAAGTTAACCCGACCAACTTGATAATTGATAATTTTTTCCCATAGTTTGGTCGAATGATGGTCTCTAGATTTTTTTTTAGTGGCAGTCAAGTTCTCAATCTTGAGTCACCAAGCGAACCCAATTCGGCCAACAAATGTCCAATTTTATATATATTTAAATCTATTATGAGATTAGGTTGATTATTGTTTTAGTATTTTGTGGGAAAACTGATAATTTAAGTATGTGTAATTTAATTGATAAAACTTTAAATTTTTAAGATTTAAATTTATGAAGAAAATATATTTTTAATTAAAAAATTTATTATATTTAATTAAAAATAAAATAAGCTTAACAAAAAAAAACTCAAAAATAAACAAATCCAAATAGCCAAATCAAACAATAGCTACCCATTGACCCGATTGTAAATAACAAAATTAAAAATGGAGCATATGCAATTGGATGATTGGTTAGAATTCAACCTCTTATTCTTACTTTGACTTAACAATGAAACAAGTATATTAAAATTAAAAATAAATGAATAAGCTACTATTTCGAACGGGTGCTAGCCAATTTTGAATTCATGACAAAAATTCTCAAGTTATTTAGTTCATAATTTTTATAAAAAAAATGTTATTTATAAAAGTACTGTACGAGGACTGATCGTTAAAGTATTAAAATGGGTCAGATCTAACCTTAACGGATTATCAGATAGTTTGAGTGATCTACACAAGGTAAAAAATGTGAATTGGTCGACAGCAAATGCTAGAAGCCACTCCAACGATCAAATTAAAAATAAGCTTAAAGAGAGAATTTGTCAAAAAAATAAATAAACAAAATTTTGGCTAATAAAATGAAATTTTTATACCTCATTCTTTGGGCTTTACTCCGTTTTTATAGGGGTTAGGTGGTATACTTGGCCTTTAAAAGTCATGATAGGTTAGTCTTGCAGAATTTGGCTGCCGTATTCAAAAGTGGCTTTGGGGCATGATCCCCTAATTTTATTTCATTTTTTTGAACCATTAGATCTAAACATTTAATTTTATCATTTTTTCTAAGTGTGATAATTTTTTGGTTTGGTGCATGAATTTGGGGAATATTAAGGGTACGAATTTATGAATTTAATTTAATATTTTAAATTTTCAATATATATATATATATATATACATTTAGTTTTTAAAAAATTATATTTTAAAATTTTATTCGGAAATTCTATTCAATAAAATTGTAGTAAACATAAAATCTAAAAAATAAAAAGTAATTTTTTAGAGAATAAAGCTTTTTTTGTAAATGTTTGTTTGTAAGTTTATTTAAATGGGCTTATTAACTTAAAAAAATAATAAGTCAACTTAGTACTTTGATCATGAATTTATAAATAAGAATGCTATGGTGATTAGTTTGATTACTATAATAATAATATTATTATTTTATAAGTCACTTAAAAAATAAATACTCAACATATAACTCAAATTTACCTATTTTTATATTTTTAAACTATTATAATTTTTAAATATATCACTTTCCATTAGGGGTGTACAAAAAACTATTGAAACCGTTAAATCGGTTCGGACCGATCCAAATCGTATGGTTTGATTTGATTTTTTGGACGAATGGTTTGATTCTAATTTCAAATAGTTAGGAATCGTTTTTTATTGTTCGGTTCCGAATTAAATTTCGAAAAACAGTATGAACCGAACCAAACTGTTACTTATTAACAATATTTATATTATATATTATATATAAATAAATAATTACAAATACTATTTATTTTATTTTACTTCTTTTTTTATTTCCTCTTTTTTTTTTTTTCAATACCATTGTAATATTATATAATTCATAAACTATTGATAATAGATGAAAATATAATTCATAATTTACAAAAACGAAAATCTCTCTTTATAAGAATATGAAACAAATGATAAAAGAAAATGTAAAATAAAATAATATAAATTAAAAATTAAAAAATAAATAGAAAAAATAAAACAAATAAATAAATAATTTTTTTAAGCTTAAAATAAGTAACAAATACTTACCCTTAAAACCGTAGTTTCAAACCTGAACCGAACCATTATTTATCAGTTCGGTTCGATTCCATGATATATACGATTTGGTTTCGATTCTTAAATTATTTGAATCATTCACAACGGTTTGATTTTTAATTTAACTCAAAATCGAATCAAATCGGACCGTGTATGCCCCTACTTTCCATCGCTTTATTATTGTTTAACAAAAAATTCAATAACTTATTATGTTTCTTTTACTTTCTTTTTTATTTTTTTTTTAAAATTAGAAATAGACACAATTATGTTTTAAAACTTATTTTCTCTTCTAATCAACAAGTTCCAAACACATGTTAAATTGATATTTTTGCAATTCGTGTTATGTATGATAAATTTTCTATTGTATTAAAAATTCTATGCTAAAATCTTTATTGTACATAAGTTATCATTTTATTCAAAACTATAAAAGTAGAAATAAAAAAACATATACAAAAAGTTTGTCATATATGTGAATTTTCTACATACACTCAATCAAGGTATGAGTAAAATTGTTGTCGTACTAAGGGATAAAATATTAACTGAGTAAATTAAAAAAATTGACTAAATCGAGAGAAAAAAATCTTTAGTGGTCGGTTTAGCTTCATGTTTGTAGGACTTCGGTTCCTTGAATGCTTAAAAATTATGCTTAGTCCGATGGCCGGTTTGTATTTTTTGACAATCGAAATTAACCAAACTAAACGGAATAAGTCTCGACCAATGTTTTCAAACCCGGATCGGACCGGCCGGTTCAACAGGTTGAACCGGGAACTAGTCTAACTAACGGTCCAGATTAACCCATTAAACCAGTCAGACTTGAAAATCAATATTTTTAACAAAAATTGGTGAAATCCACGATTCAACCGGCTACCCGATAGAACTGGTACCGGTTCACTAAAACTGGCAAATTTTCTTCAGCAAATTTTTTCGTGCTTTAATTCAAAATTCTTATTTTTTTAATTGAGGGTTGCTAATTTATGAGTTCCTATTAAATTAATTGGATATTAGTATGTATTTTTATTAATTTTTTGGAGTGATTTTGATGTAGTTAACTCAAATATTTTATATTTTTTAGTTGATTTACTTGGGTTTTGATGTAGTTATACTCTAAATTTTAATTGCTTTTATTAGACATTTTAATTATTTAATTGAAATCATACTTAGATCATGAGATGTTATTATTTTTTTATTTGAATTGTGAGTTAGATGTTATTTTTATTTAATATTTATAATTTTAAAATTATTAATGACGTAATTATGACATCACGGTTCGATTCCGGTTCGATTCGTTAAACCAGTGACCCGTCCACCCGTTATGTTTTCCGATTTACTCAACGGTCTAATTTTCAAAACATTGGTCTCAACCATCTATACATTTTTACTTTTAATCTTAGCCGTCCATTTGAGCCCCAAACACCCTTTTGGCTGGACAAAAGGAGAGAAAGTGAGAAAGTGATCAGTGGATGCATTGAGTTTTTTCTCATCATATATGTAGCTTAGGTCTTGTTCTACCAAAATGACTTTTTGCTTAAATTTTCTTTGCTAAATCCATATAAGGCCTCATACAATAAATTATTTATGCAATAAAATTAGATTTCAATATCCAATTTTGAATAAAGATTAAAAACTTATCATGTTTTGTTCTAACTATTAAAAACTATGTACATTAAAAGTGCTTATAAAACCCAATTTAAAGATTAAGTTTTTTTTTTTGCCATGCCACCATCAAATAAATTTTTTTAGCATGTAATAATTATCTGGTAGTTCCCGTTTTAACATATAATAATTATTTTTTACAAATAAAAATAGGATTCCCATTAATAATCCTATTAAATTCAAAAGAAAAATGACACTCTATCATCATTTTATGTTAAATTCAAATATGACGGTATATAATTATACGTCCCCATCAAGGCCCACTAACAACCCTAGCCTTCCACTACGTTCCATTTCCCAAATTTGAGTCCAAATTTTGTTTTAGTCTATGTTTGTCTTAGTTTTTTTTGTGAGATTTTTTGTTTAAAAATTTCTTTAAAAGTCTACTAATTTCGTTTATGTTAACTTTTTTTTATATGTTTTTACATTTATTTTTTCACAAAAAAGAGCTAAAAATTAAAAAATCTATAAAAAAGCTGGTTCAAACACAAGCTTAATTTGAAGAAGGAATTCCACCACATCTTCATCACTTCTTCTTCCAAAACTAAAGTAGTCATACCTTTGAAAATATATTTTCTCATCCTCTCATCTTTGTGTGGTTGTCAAAGAACATATTTTCTCACCAATTTTCTTTTCTTTTTCTTTTTTTTTTTCCATTTTCTTCTCTTTAAAAAACAATTTGCCGATCGATACTTCTATTTTTAGCTCTTTTGAGCACTTTTCTTAAGCATTTTACTTCTGATTTTGTTTTAAACTTGCATTAAAATATTATTTTAAAATTCCATAGGCTAACTGTCACACGACGGCCTTGCAGACAGGGCGCGTTGTGTGTGGCGCTAGCAAGACACCTCTTGATAGCCCGCCAAACTCGTGGGTTGTGTTTGCCAAGCCAAGCAAACAAACCAAGTCAATATGTGGCCAAGATGCAGGAAATGAAACCAAGCAAGCCACCAGTGGAAAGTAAACCAAGCACAACAGAAAAGAGCACTAGATTGCGCAAATGAAACTCATTTATTAATAGCAACAAGGCATTACAAAGCTTGAACAAGGAAACAAACGCGCGGCGGCAACTAAGCACACCGGGCGCTAGCACTAGGCAGAAAGTAGAAAGCAATGGATGGTGCATTCATGGTTTGATAGCCCAAAAAAGTGATTAACTATGTTCTGTTCATATTTTCTTTTACTAATAGAAGTTATGTGCTTCGATTAAAATAGTTAAAAATTCATTTTAGTTTGATTCTTGAATGAGAACCAGACTAAATTAGATTTATGTCTTATCTTTTAAACCTCATTAGTTTTGCTTAAAACGATAAAGTATAGCTCTAGATATATGCCTATCTTACTAAAAGGTGTCATATTTGAACTACTAAAGGCATTTTGGTCATTTCTTTCTATCCTGATATAAATTTCGTGCCCTGAATCCACATCACCATAACATCATGCAATATGTCTCTGTAAAATATTAGAATTTTAGGAGATGTGTAATCCACATGGTCATAATTTCTACTTTGAGATGGCACGAATTTAGAAATCATCAGTAATTTTAGTTATATACTGTTTTGACTAACAAGTAAGTGTTACACCATAATGTTCATGCCTGTATATAATGATAAATCACCATATCATGTTATTATGTTTCAAATGTTAGATCTTCATTACTTTTATGTTTAACTAATAATCAAGATGCATGATTAGTCTTACAACCATAATAAAAGCTCCATGTCATGACAACCACCAACAATGCTAGGAATTAATGTGGCTAGTGAATACAGTTGAGTCTAGTTTCCCTTGAAATTGTTGATATAGGCAAGTTTGTGGTTTTTATTATGTTCATGTTATCCGTTGTGGTCATGAACAAGTTTTCAAGATTTTATGGGATGTATGTCGAAAACGATACACGCATTAGGATTGACATCGATTTGAGTACCAAAATACTAAGGTAGTAATAGGGTGACATGTACCAGGGACCTACACCACAAAGCAACGTAGCATCAGGTTGATCATGCTGTGACCAACAGATTCTACACTTTGTGTTTTGGATTTTTTGTTAAAATTCGGATTTTAATTTCTTATTTTTGGCAATCTTCGGGCCAAAATAAATGTGGAACCGACACGTCTTTTGAGTTGAGTCCGAGATGTTATGCATTCTCCTCCGCGAGGAAATGAACGATGTATATTTATTTGCTAAAACCAGACAAAAATGTGAATGAAAAATTGATATTCAAAGTCACTACTTGAACATAAGAGTATTGGGTTTAATGGAAGTGTGATTCTTTAATCCCACATTAGAAATTCGTGAGAAATTTTGTGAGTGTATATAAGTTACAATTGGACTAAGGGGAGGGTCTCTTGGGGAACCCAATTTTGTAGACGGAGGAGAACCTATCCAAGGGTGGGTTCGACCCAAATCACAAACGCCTGCGCGCGCCGTCACCGCCTTCGCCCTCTGTCTGATCGTTTGGGCTCGGGTTCGAGTCGTGGGTTCTGGGTTGTGCTTGGATTCGAGTAGCTTATAATTTTTGAAATTTTTTTAATTATTTAAATAATATTTTTAAAATTTGAATTTAAAATTTGATTACTAGCCGTTAATCCAACCCGACGGACATTTTTCAGAATAGAGTCTTAGAGTGCTCGAGTGAAAAAGCACTGAAATCAGACTAGAATAAGGCATTTGAGTACCATCAATCTAGTGTTGGGCGTTCGCTGAGTACTCAAGCGCCAAGGCATCCATGAGAATTCCAGTATAGGGCGCTCGCAGAGCACTCAAGCGCCGCCGATAAAAAGGTTAAACCTATTCTGAACAAGTGTAGTGATTGCTCCAAAAAGTCACTTCGAAGGCTATAAAAACACATCATTCTGCACGTTTTTGGCATCCAATACCTTCTCTTCCATGTACATTCATATTGTGTGCAAGTTTAAGAATTCGAGATTACAGAACACTAAGTCAGTTCGTTGTACCCGAAGATTTGAATGCTTTTTCTTTAGGGTGTGATCATTGTGCCCTAGGAGATAGAAGTCTGTAATGCCCATTAGCACCTGTGTGAGGGATAAATCTATCTTAAAGAAATAGCGTCCAACGCTACCCTCGATCTGCTTCGATTTGCATCAGTTCGTAAGATTTAGTTTTAGTTCTTTATTTTACAATTATTGTTTTCTTCGTGTTTTATAGTACAATATTAGAATTTTGACCAACAATCTTAAGACAGATTCGTTTTCTTTTGGAAAAATCTTTACTGTACTGTTGTTTTACAAAAAAAAATTCTACTTTTCTATTATGTTTTTGTTTCTGGTTATCCAAATACTAGTTTTAATATACAAGTATTTAATTCTATGTCGATCTTCTGTTCATACAGAAATGGCCACTGAAAATGTCAGTATTGCAAATGCAGTCACAACCACTACTCTTGCCAGTGCGCCTGTTCAACACATGGCTATTTCTACTGTACCCTTGAATCAGGGGAGAAGCTGAAAAAATTCAACCGTTTCGATTTTAAAAGAGCGCATTTGAAGATGTTGTTTTATCTCACAACTCTGAATTTGGCAAAATTTCTTAATAAATACGCGCCTACTCTAAAGAATGGTGAGACAGATCGGCGAGTTATTATCGTTGTAGAAACATGGAAACATGCTAACTTTTTTTATTGAAATTATATTCTCAACGGGTTAGATAACACATTGTATAATGTGTATAGTCCAATCCAGACAACAAAAGCCCTGTGGAAGTCCCTTAATAAGAAGTACAAAATGAAAGATACCAGAATGAAGCAGTTTATTGTTGGTAGATTCCTAGACTTCAAGATGGTGGATTTCAAATCGGTAATCAATCAAGTTCAAGATCTCCAATTGATTCTGCATAAAATTCATGCAGAAGGCATGACGATAAGTGAATCATTCCAAGTGGCTGCAATTATTGAAAAATTATCGCCATCTTGAAAAAATTTCAAAAATTATCTCAAACACAAATGCAATGAGATGAGATTTAAAGACTTGATTGTGAAGCTGAGGATTGAGGAAGACAATAGAGTCTCCGACAAAAGAATTGAAGAACCTTCCATGAAATCCAAATCTAACATGGTGGAACAATGGCAGAAATTCAATAACAAAAAAATGAAGTTCTCTGCACATAATTCCAAAGGCGATGACATTAAGAAATTCAAAGGCAAATGCTATGTGTGTGACAAGCCAAGAAATTTAGCTAAAGACTGCTGTGAACGCAAGAGTCAAGTGAACCCTGGCAAGAAGAAGAAAACTGCCCAAAACAACATGACAAAAGTGGAGAATATATCATGTGACGTGTCAAAAATCAGCCTTTCTCAATGGTGTCTGAAGTGAACTTAGTTAGCAATCCGAGAGATTGGTGGATAGACACTGGGGCTAGTTGTCACGTGTGTTCAGACAAGAGAATGTTCACAACCTATCCGCCGATGGAGAAGGGAGAACAACTCTTTATGAAAAATTCATCAATTTCCGAGGTTGAAGGCCAAGGGATGGTGATTCTAAAGATGACATCTGATAAGGAACTAACACTCAATGATGTACTGCATGTCCCGGACATCTGGAAGAACTTAGTTTCTTAGTCATTATTAAGTGAGAGGTGTTTCAAGCTAGTCATTGAATTGGACAAGGTTATTCTCACCAAGAGTGAGATGCTCGTAGAGAAAAAGTACGTGAGTGATGGGCTCTTCAAATTAAATGTAATGACTGTATTCCCTATTATGAATAAGATAACTACTTCTTCTGCTTATATGTTTGAGTTATCTAATGTGTGACATAGAAGGTTAAGTTATGTTAACTATGATACCTTACGTAGGTTGGTTAACAATGATTATTTATCTAATTTTTATATTGATCTAAATCATAAATGTGAAATTTGTGTTGAAGCAAAATTTACTAAATTCCCTTTTCATTCAGTTAAAATGAGTATTGAACCTCTAAAATTAATTTACAGTAACATTTGTGACTTAAAATTTGTGTAAACTAGATGTGGTAAAAAGTACTTTATTACGTTTATAGATGATTGTACTAGATATTGTTATATTTAGTTATTGAGAAGTAAAATGATGCATTATCTATGTTTATAAAATATAAGAATAAAATTGAGAATCAACTTGGTAAGAAAATAAAAAATTTTAGAAGTGATAGAAGTTGTGAATATGAATCACCATTTGGTGAGTTTTGTTCACAACATGGTATTATATTATAAACTGCAGTACCTTATTCACCTCATCAAAATGGTCTTGCTGAACGAAAAAACTGAACCTTAAAGAAAATGATGAATATCATGTTGATAAGTTCTAATTTATCTCAAAACTTGTGAGATGCATTGCTTTCTGCAAATTATATTCTTAACAAGTTATCCCACAAGAAAACAAATAAAATGGCATACGAATTATGGAAAGGTCTTAAATCTTCGTAAAATTTTTTAAATGTGTGGGAGTGTTTGGCTAAGGTGGCAGTACTTGTTCCTAAAAGAACAAAAATAGGACCAGAAAATATTGACTGTATATTCAATGGATATGTAAATAATAGTAGTGCATAACAATTTCTGATACACAAGTCAAAAATTCAAGATATGCATACGAATGCTATTATTGATTCTAGAAACATATAGTTCTTTGAAAATATTTTTTCATGTAATTTTACACGAGAATCAATTCTTCTTAAAAGGACTCATGACACTACAACAAACATTAGTCAAAATCAAGAAAGAAATGAAGATGAACCCAGAAGCAGTAAAAGGATAAGTACTTCAAAATCTTTTCATTTGGATTTTTTAACTAATTTATTAAAAAATGAGCCCCAAATCTTTCAGAAAGCCATGTCCACACTTGAAGCACCTTATTAGAAGGAGACTATCAATAGTGAAATTGAATCCATTATGTAAAATCATATTTGAAAATTGGTGGATCTTTTATCGGGTAATAAACTTCTAAGATATAAATGGATATTGAAGAGAAAAATAAAAACAGATGGTTCAATAGATAAATACAAAACAATTTGTCATCAAATGATACAAACAAAAGGAAGGAGTTGACTATTTCGATACATATTCTCCGGTTATAAGAATAACATCAATTCGGATGTTAATTATTATAACAATATTGTATAATCTTGAGATACATCAAATGTATATTAAAACAACTTTTCTAAATGGAGAATTAAATGATAAAATATTTATGGAACAACCATAAGGGTTTGTGATTCCAGAGTAAGAAAAGAAAGTATGTAAGCTTGTCCGATCTTTGTACAGTCTCAAACAAGCACAAAGCAATAGAATAAAGAATTTGGCAATATAATGATGTCTGATGAATTCAAAATAAATAAATATGACAAGTGTGCCTATTTCAAAGATACAAAAAAGGGATATGTCATTGTTTGTCTCTATGTTGACGATATGTTCATTATTAGTAGTAATCATAATATAATTAAACTAGCAAGAAAATATTAAATAGTAAGTTTGTCATGAAAGATCTCAGTGTTGTAGATGTTATACCAAGAATTAAAATTTTTAGTATATTTGAAGGATATGCGTTGTCTCAGTCTCATTATATTGAGATAAATCTTGAAAAAATTCAAAAAATATGATAATTGTCCAACGAGAACACCTATAGACTTAAATCTCCACTTATAAAAAAATAGAGGAGATAGCATATCTCAACTAAAGTATTCTTAGATTATTGGCAGTTTAATACACGTGACTAATTGTACTCGTCTGCATATTGCATGTACCATTAATAAATTGGGTAGATACATGAGTAACCGAGAAATAAGTCACAGGACGACAATAATTAGGGTACTAAGATATTTGAGATACACTCTTAACCATGGATTGCACTCTACAAGATATCTAGGTATAGTAGAAGGGTTCTGCGATGCGAATTTGATATTTGATACCAAAGACCCAAAATCCACAAGTAGATATGTCTTTACTCTAAGTGGTGCAACAGTGCCTTGAAACAAAATTTAAATTCTTTTAATAAAAGTTACATAAAGACATTCTCCTAATATTTAAACACAATCTCTACTAAATTGAGAGTGACATCTCTCACTACAACTGCTGCCACCATTGTGTTATTGCTTATGTGCACGTAAATCTCATCATCACTAAGTTGTTTAGTTTCCTAAAATCTTTGCAAAGAATTGCATATATAATTAGTGATTATCGTATCAACACACTAAGTATCGGTAGATAATACTGCTAAATATGTTTCCACAACTAGTGAACAGAAATTACCTTCGTTGTTCTACTTGCCAAGATAAACTAGACATTGTCTTTTCTAGTGCCCTGTCTTGTTGCAGTGAAAACATCTACTTTTTGACTTTTTCACACCAGTCTATGACTTACTAACTACCTTGAAAATTGTGCCACCATGTTTCTAAACTTTCTTCTTCTTCTTCTTTTTCGTACCTTTCGGCTTAGAAGAAAAATATTTTAAGAAACAAACACATTTCTTGGATTCCTAAGAGCACTCTCGTCAATTAAAACAATATCTAGATTCTTTTTTCAGTCAACACAATTAGGACCCGTAAGTTTTTTTTAGTATAGTCGCAAGTGAATTAAAAGTTATTTTAATCATGAGAATCACATAATTAAAAATAATTAATTATGATGAACAAAATTTTAAATTTTATTTTAAAATTAGATATCTCTACTATTTAAAAAAAATTGCCAACAGCCTAGTATACAATAAATAGTATACCTCGATAGAAAAAACCTCTACTATTCATCATTTGTTCAGACATGCCAATTTTTATTAATTTTATTATCTATGCAATATATTTTGTCAAGTAAAATTAAACAACTGACGTAATTTCGGTTCTATAAATAATAGCAGTGACTCAAATGGAGAGAATACTGTTATTTACAATCAAGTGTAAACTATCATTTAATTCTGCAGTCAATCGCATCGCAATGAACCCTTATGAAGGAGAAGTGATTCACACGAACAATTACTCAGAATTAGCCCTAAAGGAGGTCTGTACCGGTAATACCGCAATTAATTTTGTTCGATAGAGAGGAAGACCCTAAAACTAATACTCAAAATTAATTACATTACGTACGAACTAGTGATGGAGACCACAGAATTTACCTTTGAATAAGTTCCATTATCCACTTAGTTTTTAAAATAGTTTTGAGAGTTATAAAAACTGTTTAATTAAAATAAATTTATAATTTTTGAATATCACATGTCACAAAATATTTCGATTTTTAAACCATTTTTACATGTTTTATGTGTAACAAACAAAAATTTTAAATTCTATTTATTTTTAAAAAAATTAGATATTTTATTTTATTTTTTTGTTACACATATTTTGAAAAAAATAATTTATTAAAATTAAACTCCTTTTAATTAATTCAAAAAAATTCAAAATTAACTGTCATGTTTTCCAATATATCCGATTTTAAAAAAATCATCTTTAAACGTGTTTTTTTACGTAACAAATAAAATTCTAAATTTAAAAAAAAATTAATTTAATTAAAAAATTAATTTTTTTTTTCATTACAAAAAATATTAATTTTGAATGAACAGAATTAATTAAAACTTAACAAAATAAAAAAAATCAAAATAAAAGCATCTACACATTTAAATAAATAATTAATTAAATGGTTTAAATTTTGACTTTTATGATATATCTATAACTTTTTAGAAAAAGAATTTATGTTAATCAAAAAACCCTGTAATTCCGTTAGAATCAAAATTTTGGTATTCTATTCATGTCAAAACACTGTACCCAACCAAAAATTTTGCACGAATTAGCTATTGTAAATCACAGTCCCACTGAATCACTTCTGCCGCTGTCGCCTGGCCACGCACCACCGCTGCCCCACCACTTTGCGCTGCCGCGCACCACGCCCCGCGCCCTTTCTCACCGAAAAGCTTTCTGCGCAAACTGTGCTGTTTGCGCACTGTTTGACTTCCTCTGGACCATTCTTGTGATTGGTGATAATCCATTCATGCCTTTAATGCACAAATCCTGGATTCACACGCCATCCTTGATAATCTTCGCATGGTTATAGGAATTCACATGAATTCCACGTTATTTTCAAAGAGAATGTTATCACCGTGAATTCCCTTTCATCATAAAATGATTCTCAAGTGCATTCACGATCTTTGATTGAACCGCGGCTTTAATAATGCATTCTATGATTCCAATCTTTTTGCAAATAGGATTCTCAAACACATGACTCACGTGGCATTCATTAATCATAATGCCTTTAGAAATCTAATCATGCCCATGGCTTGAGAATTAGTTTCCAATATTCAACATTCTGGATTCCTTAGTATTAATCCATGGTGACTCACATGGCTATATTTGTTTATTGATGTGTTCTTCGACATTCGAACCGTTCTTTATATTTTCAATTTTTGATTACATAAAATTAAAAATACAAGAACTTGGAATCAAAAAATAATTAATTTACATTGATTCTATACCCCCGAAGAGTTCACAATCAATCTACCATAATCAACCCTTGTGGTTAAAAAAATTATTTAATAATCATTAAACTATGCAATCAAAAATACAAAATAATGGACATTAAAAGTCGAGATTAAATTGTCTGCAAAACAGAGTTAGCTCAATTTAAATCTACGCGAACTCATGATTAAATGATACATAATCAAAGAGGCTCTGATACTAATTATTGGGACAAACTGTCAACATCATAAGATTCTGTCTATAATTTTAGTCAAAAAATATCTGAACTGGCGAACGCCAAAACAGGCTCAAGATTAAAATTTTGGATATCGAATAATCAAAATAAAATTTGGTAATACTCTTAAAGTTAGTTTTAGGATTATACCTTTCGAAATCTTGTTAGATAATTTCGGTTGCTGCAACAATTTTTAGTCAACAATCTGCCGCGATTTTTGACTTCTAGTCAAATATTTGACACAAGTCTTCTGTTATATTTCTAAATGCAAAATACAAATATAGTGAGAACTTTGATCTATCATGTTCTTCAAAATCCGTCCAGTCACCTGTTATTTGGATTCACAAAATGTGAAAACCCTAGAACGTTATATGAAATATCTGACGGCTAGGTTTTATAACATCATATAAATAGGCTACAGTAATGACCTATGGAGTAAATAAGACATTAGCTTCTAAAGTAATTATAAAATTCTGTCTCAATCCTAGAAGTAATTTCATAAAAATATAAATTATAATTTATTCCACTAAAAAATTATAATTGCACTCCTAATCTTATTATCAAAATCGTAGTATTCGAGCTCTTATTAATAAATGCTTATGTATTCTTCCCATAATAAAATTACAAATACCTGTCAATTAAATTAAATTATGAACAATTATATTTAATCAGCTTCTTTGAAAAAATTTTAAATCCTTCTGTTTAACGTATTTGATGGCCACATTATAAAATTTACTTCTAGGATTTGGCTCAGTCAAAATTTATAAGTTTATTTAAGGAGATATCATCAATCTCGATTTTTCGGAACGTGAATTCATCAATAATTAATATCCACCATATACTGAATATCGCTATTCAACTCACCGAGATTATAGACCTATACAAGATCGTACTCTCTAATGAATCAAAATAACGAATATTAAATATATATAAATAATAATTATTTCAAGATTAAGAGTATAAGCACTCATAATAACCATGAGGTGTAAATTAATTTATAAAGTAAGTATAAAATTAATTACTCCAACTTGGTTCTGTTCAATACATATAAAGCGTACTAGCAGAATGAGTCAGAATAATTATCGAAACAATTACCATTCCTCGTAATCAAAACAGATATAATAAAATATTGTGCTACAACCGTACCGATGGTATGTCCAATTCTTTCTAAACTGTAAACCAAAAACTTATATTTTACAAGAACTGGTAATCTGATTTTTTGTGTGTAAGTCGAACTTTACACACCAAATTAAATACTATGTACAATAAAAGACACTCATGCACAACATTAAATAAATAATAAAACGCATACATTATTCATTAAGATTATTATAAAATGAAAAAATTAATTTTATTAATAAATAAAATTGAATATTAAAATCAAAATAATGGTTTATAGTATACAACTCTAACAATATAGCATTTTAAAAAACTCAAAATCTGAAGCTCTGGCTTTGGAAGAATAATCTTAAAGTGCATTACAAAAAAAAAAAAAAAAAAAATTTGGCTATGGGAGAGGAAGAAGAAAGTTATGAGAGAGAGAAAGAGAGAGAGAGAGAGAGAGAGAATTGAGTGGGTGAATCAAAAATTAAAAAAATAAAGATATTTAGTTTATAAATTATGAAAGAGAAAAATAGAACTAAAGATAAAAAAATCTATTCTTACATAGCTTAGATCCTTAATGGAGATTAGCGATTGAAACACATATACGTGTGCAAATAGAAAATAGTTACAGTTTTAAAATTAAATAGTCAAGAGAAAGTTTGTTAAATATTTTTGTAAAGAGAGGGGAAGAGAATAAGCGATTATTGGTGGTTTTTGAGAGAGAAAATGAGTGAGGGAGATAGAGAATAATTTAGGAATTATGAAATGATATTATACAATGAGAGATGCTAAAATGGGTCTTGATCAATTTTGTAAGATTAGAAATGGCTGGTCATCCGTATGGAGAGCAAGACTTGAATTGGCGAGTAAATTTTTCAATATATGCAACTGGGTGATACATGAGTAGAAAGAGAAATGATGCCAAATGGCACTCCTAATATGATATAAATTTTAGGGTATGCTATATTTACATCTTTTTTATTTAAGGGTTATATCATTGTCATTTTTTCTATTATCTAAAATATCACTGCACTCTTTTACTTTTTAATTTTTGTAACACTTTGGTCCAAAAGTTAATTTTTCGTTAATTTTTGGACGAAAAAATAGTATTTTTACACTTACACCATTTGATTTATTTATTTTCACACTTACATCCCCTGTTTTCTTTATTTTT
>JAOTRH010100005.1:0-15977 GCA_034768845.1 Heliamphora exappendiculata
ACGCCCGATGCGCCGGCGCCGGCCGCCGCGTCTGCGACCACCCCGGACACCCTGGTCGCGACCACGCCCCAGGTCGGCACCCTGCGCGTGACCCTGACGCAGAACGGCAATGTCCGCTATGGGCCGAACACCAATGCGAAGGTCATCGTCACCTTGCCGAAGGGCACCGAGGTCGAGATCCTCGGCGCGGCCAAGGTCGCCGACTGGTACGTGATCCGCTTCCCGCGTCAGGGCAAAGCGTGGGTCCACAGCAAGGTCCTGCAGTCGCTCGACGGCGGCAAGCGCTGGGGAGCACTGTGCGATGTGCCTGAGCTGGCGCTGTTTCCCGAGCGGTATGCTGGCGTGCGCGACGTGCACTTTCAGGCTGCGCTCGAATTCAAACTGCAGCACGCATCGATGTGGCTGTTGGCCGCCGCGCGGGGAACTGGATTGCCCTTTCCGGTCGAGCGATGGGCGGTGCAACTGCATCGCCTGACCACGTTGTTCGATCCTTGCGCGGGCGGATGGGGCGGCATGCGGGTCAGCGTGGCGGGCGAGAATCGCATGGGCCGCCGCGTGCGGCGCACCTGGAATCTGCGCGCGCCGGCGTCCGATGGGCCGGAGATTCCCTGCATGCCGGCAGTGCTGCTTGCGCGCCGGTTTGCGCGGGGTATGGAGGATCAGCCTGGCGCGCGAGTGTGCATGGGAATGCTGACGCTGACGGATTACGCGCCGGAGTTCGCGCGCTGGAAAATCGAGACGCGGATCGAGGAACGACCCGCCTGATTGGCGATATCGGTCAGCGCTGTGCCGAGGTCTCAGCGCGATTCTGCGCATCCTGTGACGCTGGGTCCCGTCCGAGCGGGGACATCAGTCCACAGAACAGCGCTGCCAACAGCCCCACGATCAAACCCTGGCGGATCTGCAGCGCCGGGGTCTGAAGAAGATCGGCTTCGTGAACAATGCGTTGATCGAATAGGCGCGCTGGCCGGCGCCTGCCGCCCGGACTCGCATCACGGCGTCGATGGTGGTCCCTTGGGAAAGGGATGTTCCGGAATGCCATTCGTGTTTTGAAAGCTCGCGATCATCCATTGCTTGCCGACCTTGCGCAGCACCTGCAATTGGATGCCTTCGCGCGGCGGCGCTGGCGCACCCGGCGGTACTTTTGCTCCGTCCAGGGTCCAACGCACGTGCGCAATGGCGATCGACGGTCCGAGGAAGCGCGTATGGACCTCCACGATGTTCAACTTGCTGTCCTTGAACACCCAGGCGAACGCATCCGTCAGCCTTGATCGAATGACGGGCCGCCCTTGCCACCACCAACCGAGCACGTTGACGACGTCACCGTCCTCGGTGAAGAGATTGGCATAGGCGGCTGCGTCGTGCGCATTCCACGCGGCCGCCTGTCGCTCCTGCACATCCTTGATCAATGCTTCGTCGGTGTCGGAAGCCACAACCGCAGTTGCAAACAATAATCCGAGGAGGAAAGTGCTGGCGAGTCTCAGAGGGGTGAGGCACATCATAGATGCTCCCGGGCGCGTCGGCAGAAGATGCAGGACGGCTATTTGAATGGTGACGTGGCGGTTGGATCATACACGTGGAACGTTGGGAGCGAGACGCCAGTTCACAGTCTCATTCCACTCCGCTTTCAAGAGAGACCTCTAGCATGGCGTGGCGCGGACTTGAGCCAAGCTGGCAACACGGGCGGTCACTTCATCGGCGTCGATCTTGCCTGGCGTGTGTGATCCTGACGATTGTTGAAAATCCAGCCCTGCAACCGGTTACGCCTGTTTCAGTCGTACGCTACACTCCGCCGCATATCAATGGCGGAGACACCGCCACAACAGGAGAACGTGATGGGCTTACTCGACGGCGTTTTGGGTGGAGTGGTGGGTGCGGCCATGGTCAACGTGGTCAACTCGGTGATCGAGAGGCACGGCGGCGTGCAAGGCATCGTCAAGGAATTCGAGACCAAGGGACTGGGCGAGACGGTGAAGTCATGGGTCAGCACCGGTCCGAATCAGCCGATCTCCCCGGATCAGGTGCATTCGGTGCTCGGTGCTGATCTGCTTCAACAGCTTGCCGCCAAGTCCGGTCTTTCGATCGACGATCTCAAGCAGAAGCTGGCGCATGTGCTGCCGCAGGCGATCGACTCACTGACGCCGGGTGGAACCATTCCCAAGTCTGCGTGAAGAGAACTTCGACGTGAGTGTTGATGGCGCGGAAGGAGAGCAAGAATGCCGTTCTCGCAAGCTGGACGTATATTGCTACGGGCAGGAGCATTGTTATTGGTTGCAGCCTGTATTGTGACCACTGCCTCCGGCAAGGACCGCGTGGCGCCGTCGCTGGTGGGCAGTTGGCGCTTGGTGAAATACGCGGACACACCGGAGGCGGGTGAGCCCATCCAGGCCTTCGGCAAAGAGCCGATCGGATTGTTCATCTTCACCGCCGACGGGCACGTCTCCATTAGCTTCATGCGCAATCCTCCGGACATCAACTCATCGAGTACGGACCAGGACCCCGATACCTGCATTCCTTCTTGGTATTGCGCCTACTTCGGAACCTATACGGTGAGCTATGAACGCGGTGTCTGGGTGACGCGCGTCTTGGGAGGCAACATTCCCACGTACTTGGGAACGGAACAGCCACGGACCTTCAAACTCGATGGAGATACCCTGACGATTTCCGAGGCCTACACTGCCAATGGCAAGTTGTTCAAGGCGGAGCGCGTGTTGAAAAGAGAGACAGGAGCGTCAAACGTTCGGTAAAGCGGGCGGCGCAGCACCCTCTCGCGAGGGTGGTGAAGCTTGCGGATTTGGAAGACAACATGTTGGGAGTCTAGCCCGATGCAGAACGATGCCGCTGTCGTCGATCCAACCACCGAAAAATACGTCAGCCTGTCCACGTTCCGCAAAACCGGTGTCGAAGTGAAGACGCCGGTCTGGATCGCTCCACTGGATGGACGGTTTTACGTGTTCAGCGCCGCGGATGCCGGCAAGGTCAAGCGCATTCGCGCGACGCCGCGAGTCCGGTTAGCGGCATGCGATATGCGTGGCAACGTCAACAGCGGTTGGGTGGACGGCAACGCGCGCATCATCTCCGATCCGGCGTTGATCAAGAATGTGCGCGAGGCGCTCACCCGAAAATACGGTCTGATGATGCGGCTGACGGACATTCTGTCGACCATCACCGGAAAAATTCACCGCCGTGCTTACATCGAAATTGAATTGACGATATCCTGACGACGCGCCGGCACCTGATGGATCGTCGATCCATCGCTCCGCGTGAATCAGGTATTTGAATGGACTCCAACCAGGCTCAGCAGTTCGATCCCGTCCCCGACGAGCGCCAGATCCGGCTCAACATCATGAGGGACATGACCAGACTTTACGAAAGGATTGGAGAAGTCCGCTCCTGTTGGGATGAGTTGATGGCGGCGGAAGGCGGCGCCAAGGGCGCGAGACTGGTCAGCCGCTTGCTGCACGAGGTGACGCTCACGCTGGATGGCGTCTACCGGCGCAGCGTGAACGGCTCGCTGCATCCGCTGGAAAGCGCGCATTGGCTGCCCGTGCTGGAATTCATCCGCCAGGAACTGCGCAAGGCCTCCGCGACGCTGTCGGTACTGCCGGGTGCGCGGCTCGAACGGGCCGTTCAGCAACTGCGTCGCTCCATGGCGGGCGTGGAATCGGCTCCGGCTACCCCGGCAGTTCCACACTCCCGTTAGCGCGCCGCTTCAGCGGGCACCAGGCGGCGACGCTGCCCAGCTCCAGCGGGCCATAGACATGCGGAAAGAGTTGTCCGTGCCGCGACAGTTCCCATCGCACCGTATCCCCCAAGGCCTGCAGATCGATGGCGGCGATGATCAAGTCCTTCCGCCCCGCAAAATGTCGATCGACCGTTTCCGTCAACTGCGCGGCGGTCGAGAGGTGGATGTATCCGTCGGCCTGGTCGACCGGTGCACCGCGGAAAGTGCCGGCGTTCAGTGCTGCCCACTCGGCGGTTGAGAGAACCTTGTAGGCGATAGGGTCGGTCAAGCTAAGGCTCTTGAAAACCTGATTGCTCGCGGGAGTGCGGGAGCAGCATCAAGGTGAGTCGAACATGGGCTTGCCGGTGGTTTGATCCAGTACCTTGCCGCTGGAGCCAATGCATCCGCCGAGTGACGAGTCGAAGAGACCCTTCGCGCAGGTTTGCGGACCACCGGCAGCCGCGCGGGCAGCCTCGAGATACTCCTGCGCACGCTGCTGATGCTCCCTGTTGTAGTCCTCATTCCATCGTTGCCACTGCTGGGGTGACCAGATGACATGCTGCGCATCCAGCTGCCGTTGCTGATATTGGCGCGCCATTTGGTACTCGGCTTGCAGTTGCCGCTGCCTCGCCCGGCGCATGTCGGCAAAGCCGCGATTCATGTTGGTGATGAGTTCCTGACGATGGAGCTTTGCCAGCACGCCGCTGTTGGGAACCGGTTCGTTCGGGTGCTGTTGTTTCCACTCGCGCTCCCATCGCTGTGTCTGCGCAACCTGCGGCGACACTCCGTGTTGCTGTTGATAGTGCTCCATATCCTCCCGCTGGCTCTTCTCGAACGGTGTTTCGGCAGCAGCGGGAACTGAGGACAACGCCATGCCAGTGGCAGCGGCAAGCAGGACGAGCGCACGGGCCCGGTGACGTGATTGCATGGATCCTTCCGATATGAATGGCCGGGTGGTGAAACCCTCGAATGGAGTGCAGAGCGGTTGGCGATGACTGCAGACGTTATCCGTCCTTCGGGGTACACCGCAAGTCCCATGCCCGCGGCACGCCGCCGCCCGTTTGACTTACCCCGCGTCACGCCGTTACCGTGCAGCATGCCGGCAGAAACATCTCCCCTTGACCGATCACCGGCATCCTCTTCCCCCAGTTACCTCGTCGTCGGCCTGCTCGCCGTCGCGGTGTTCATCAATTACGTCGACCGCGGCGCTCTGCCCACGGCGGCGCATCTGATCCAGGAAGACTTGCATCTCAGCGAGGTCCAGCTCGGCTGGTTGTTCTCGGCTTTTTTCTGGACCTATTCCCTGGCCCAGATCCCGATCGGCTGGCTGGCGGAGCGTTTCGGCGCGCAGCGGCTGCTGGCTGCGGGGTTGACGTTGTGGGCGCTCGCCACCTTGCTCGTAGGCATGGCCAATTCCTTCGTCATGCTGTTGGCCTTGCGCCTGCTGCTGGGCTTGGGGGAGAGCACGGCGTTTCCCAGCATTTCGAAGCTGCTGCCCGCCGTGGTGCCGGTGCGCAAGCTCGGCACCGCCAATGGCATCGTCGCGTGCGGCTATTTGTTTGGGCCGGCCGTGGGCGCCTACGCCGGTGGAGAGATCATGGCGAGCTACGGTTGGCGTGCCGCTTTCCTGCTGTTCGGCGGCCTTTCGCTGCTGTGGCTGGTGCCGTGGTCGCGGTTGCGCCTGCCGCCGGCCGCGAAGCAGAGCGCCACCGACTCGCCGACGATGTCGACGCTGCTGCAGCAGCCGGCTCTGTGGGGAACGGCGCTGGGATTGTTCTCCGCCAACTATATCTTCTTCTTCGTATTGAGCTGGCTGCCCTACTACCTGGTGCGCGAGCGCGGATTCACGACGGTGGAAATGGGTGAGATCGCCGGCACGGCTTATGTCATCAATGCGTTGTCGGCGGTGTCGGCCGGCTGGTTGACGGACCGGCTGATCAGCTCCGGTTTCTCCGCCAACGTGGTCTACAAGAGCACCATGGCCATCACGCATCTGGGCGCGGTTGCGTGCATGATCGGCATGGCGTTGGGAGCCAAGCCGCTGGCCCTGGCGGCTTTGTTTGCGTACCAGGTGCTGTGCGGTGGCTCCTCGCCGGGCCTGTATGCCGTTCCGCAAATTCTCGCCGGCGCGCGCGCGGCGGGGCGCTGGGTGGGCATCCAGAACTCCGTCGGCAGCCTGGCCGGCGTGGTGGCGCCGGCCGCGACGGGCATGATCGTGGCCAGCACCCATCATTTTACCGCCGCCTTTCTGCTGGCGGCTGCCGTCGGGCTGTTGGGTCTGATCGGCTGGCTGTGGATGCTGCCCACCTTGGCCGAGCTGAAATGGACGCCGCGGACGGCCGCCGCGCCGGCCCCGGCGGGCGGATGAGCGCGCTGGCCAGGCCGCTTTCTGGCCAGCGGGCCGCTTCTTTAGTATTGTCATTTCCCCGGTGTCCGTGATTGCCCCAGGGTGGAGAAGAGCGTGAGCGAGGTTTTCGTGCGGCGGGATTTGATCGAACCCGCGAGGATGCGTGAGCTGTGCACGCCGTCGGATTGGCGCGGCGCCGTGCAGGCGTTGTCCCATCTGGGCGCCATCGTCACCACCGGCGCTTTGCTGTGGTCGGCGCACGAAAGCCTGTGGGCCGTGCCGTTGTTCATGGTGCACGGCATCCTCATCAACTTCCTCTATGCCGGTCAGCACGAACTCAGCCATTGGACGGTGTTCCGCACCCGCTGGCTGAATGAATGGCTCGGGCGCGCGTTCGGCTTCATCCTGTTCTATCCGCGCGATTTCGACCAGATCCAGCACTTGGCGCATCACCGCTTCACGCAGGATTGGTCGCAGGATGGCGAGCTCGAGCGCCCGCGGTACACCCTGCGCACTTTGATGCTGTGGATGACCGGCATCGACTACTGGTACACGCGCTGGAAGCGCATCCTGCGGTATTCGGTCGGCATCATTCCCGAGCATTACCTGCCCAAGTCGCGCCATCCGGGGCTGGTGCTCGAAGCGCGTCTGCATCTGGCCGGCTATGTGCTGATCCTCGCGCTGTCGGTGTGGGCGCACAGCACGGCGGCGCTTTGGCTGTGGCTGCTGCCCATGGTGTGCATGAAGTTCGTGCATCAATTGCAGAACACCATTGAACACCTGGGCCTTCCGCACACGCCCAATGTGCTCGTCAACACCCGCAGCACGCGCACCAATGCGCTGATGCGCTGGATGTGCTGGCAGATGCAGTATCACACCGCGCACCATGCCTTCCCCGGCGTGCCGTTTCACCGGCTCAAGGAATTGAATGCTGCGCTGTTCACCGAGCGCGGCACCGCGCCGCCTTCCATGACGTACATGGGGTTTCTCACGGCTGCGATCCGCGCCTTCTCCGGCGGCAAGACCGAGGCGGATTATCCGGACGATGCGGCGTGGATTCAGGACGCGCCGGCGCTCGAACGCGTGCATGGCTAATCGCCTGCTGGTTTACCAGGCCCTGTGGGCCATGGACCGGCTGTCGACTCCCGAAGCGGGCACGGCCGAGAAATTCGATCAGGTGCGCGCAGCGGGCTTCGACGGCATGGCCATCGATCTGGGCGCGCTCAGCATGCAAGAGGCCGTGGCCACCGTGCCGCATTTCGCGCGCACTGGATTGGCCGGCGGGCTCACAGCTTTTCCGCAGTCCGTCGAAGATCTGCGTCCGGCGTTGGAACTGGCGCATCGCATCCATGCACCCTTCGTCACGGTGATCGGTCAGCAGATGCCGGTGCGTGTGGCTGACATGATTCCCGTCATCGAAGGCTGGCTGCGCGTGGCCGAGGCGGAGCGCATGCCGATCCAGTTCGAGACGCACCGCAATTGCATCACCAACGACCTGTTCGCCACCGTTCAAATGCTCGACGCGGTGCCCGCCATGCGCCTGGCGGCGGATCTTTCCCACTATGTGGTCGATCGCGAAATGCCCTGCCCGCCGACGGCGCCGCTGCAGGCATTGATCACGCAGGTGTTGGAGCGCTCGGATTCTTTTCAAGGGCGCATCGCCGCGCGCGGCCAGATCCAGCTCGCGCTGGATTTTCCACAGAACGCGAAGTGGGTGACGTTGTTCAAGAATTGGTGGCGTCAAGGCTTCGATGCCTGGAAGGCGCGCAATGAGAACCAAAGCCTGGTGTTCCTGTGCGAACTGGGTCCGCCGGACTATGCCATCACGGGCGCCGACGGCCGTGAGTTATCGGATCGCTGGGCCGAGGCCTTGACGCTGGCGTGCTGGGCGCGTGAATTGTGGGCGCTGCCGCCCGCCGCGCGCGATTAGAGTTCCCCATGACGCAACGCGACGGCACGAGCATGCTCGAGGAGATCCGGGCGATCTGGGACGTGAAGCCCAGCGATTCCCAGTCCATCGACGGCGGGTTTCATTGGTGGCCCGGGCATCACAAGGTCACGGTGCGATGCACGCCAAAGATCACGCCGGGAGATGACCCGGCCTGGCGGCTGTCGGTGGTCACGGAATATTTGAAGGGCCTCGACCTGGAGGCGGCGGAATCCCCCACACTCATTTTCGGCATGGGCGCGTATGCGCCGACGTACGGCTGGGCGTTCATGCCGCCGCAGGTGTCGCACGAGCACAAGATTCCGGTCGATGGCGCGGTCAACCTGCATTCGGTCACCTACGTGCGGCCGGATACGGCGCAGTGGCTGCCGCGATTGTTCGCTCAGCTTGCGATCGTGCAGGCCATCGACGCGCAGCGATCAGCCGATTCCTTCGGCGAGATGCTCAAAGGGTCGGCCAACAAGAGCGGCCCCCGGTTCGAGCGCAAGACGGTTGAATTCGACGGCATCCTCAACGTGGCGAAGCTCGTGCTCGCGCCCGCGGGCCAGGCTCCCAGCCGCTGGGCGGAATCCGCGGAGTTCGGCGATGTCCTGCAACGGTTCGGGGGCGCGGATACGTGTGCCGGCATGTTGCGCCCCGGCGGACTGGTGCTCGAAGCACCGTTTGGAAACGACTCTGCGCTCATGAGTTTGCGCCATGACATTCCGCATCCTGCGCTCGGGTCGGGATTGTTGGGCACGATACGCCTGCCGTTGTTGCAGACGCAGGCGGAATGCGCAGTGGCCTGCATGTGGCTCAACTATCTCGCCATCTCGGCGTGGACGGATGCACCGTTTCATGGCACCTGGCATCCGCAAGAAGTGAACAAGCAAAGTTTCTGTCCCGCGTACGCGGCCTTCATACCCAATGCGCTGCACGTCGGCGGGCTGGTGCTGAACGTTGCGTTGTGGAACATCGCCTTGGTGCGTTGGGCCCGCCAGGCGATGTGGCCTCAGCTCACGGACAAGACGATGCCGGAGATTCTCGATGCGCGCCGCGAGTCGATGATCGCCACCGGCGACCGACTGTGGTGAGCGCTGCACTGCGATAGGCGTAGTTTCATTTAACATAACAGCGCAATCCATTGACATTACGCCGGTTTAGTCGCAATTTTGTGAAACCTGCAGTCCGTTCGCTTGCCAATGGAATGACGCGCGCATAAAGCGCGGTTCGCACAGGGAGGCCTGCAGCAAAGGGGATCCAGTGCTCAATCTTGCGATGACACACACGCGGCTCATGCGTGAGTCTGAACAATGCATCGAAGACGCGGCCCGGCGTGGAGGCCCGGTCGAGCAACTCGTCGCGGGTAGAATTCTCGAGTCCCCCGTCGTCTGGTCGCGGTGGGAAAACGAACACGCCGTCCTCATGCGCACGGTGGCGGAGCACCGCCGGCCGTCGAATCAAGTCGCGGCGTTGAAGGCCGCGTGCTTTTCACTGATCCACCGCAAGGCCTTGTTCGAGCATCTGCGTGATCAGCAGATTCGCGGCGACGCCCGGCGGCAGATCCTGCAATATTTTCATCGTACCGCCGGCTACACGCATGCCGCGATCGCCGAGCACGAAATCTATCTGCGCTCAGCCTGCAGTTTCTTGTGTTCGGAGCAGGTGGGCGGCGTGGTCATTCGCGACGGCGTGTTCCTGGACCCAATGCAGCGTTACGAGGAACTCTACGCGGAATACTTCAAGTTGTTCTGCGACTGCCTCGTGGGGGAGGAGACCGTCGCCTCGAGTTCACGCGCGCTGCTGCCGTACCTTCGCTATCAACTCGCCGAGCAGCGCACCGCCGTGCTGGCCATGCCCCGGATCACGCTGGCTGTTGCCCGTGATGCCGCGCTGCGCGAGCGCACCGGTGAGACGGTCAAGATGCGGGTGGATGCGCTGCGCGCCCAAGTGGGCGGGTCGTCGTCGAATTGAATCCAGCCCTCTGGGTGATTCGTTCAAATTCCTGCCAGATTCGTCAGTCGCAATTCGCCGCCTTCCGATGACGAACGCGCCACGATGACCCGCCTGTAGCGGGAGTCCGCGTCAATCTGGTTGCGCTCCTCCCGGCCATGCTTGAAGCTGTGGTCATACGACGTCCAGGGAGAGTTCGTGACTGCAGCATCGAAGCGAACGCTTGGCCCCTGGCGCTGCTGGGCTTTGGTCGTCGGCGGAACGATCGGCTCCGCCATTTTCATGATGCCGGCGCTGCTCGTGCCCTTCGGTGGGCTGGGATTGATGAGCCTCGGCGCAGCCGCTCTCGGCGCGATGTCGGTGGCGTTGATGTTCAGCAATCTTTCCCGCCGCGTCACCACGACCGGCGGACCCTACGCGTACGCCCGCGCCGGCTTCGGTGACTTCGGCGGGTTTCTCATCGCCTGGTGCTATTGGCTTTCGCAATGGACGGCGTGCGCAGCGCTGGCCATAGGATTCACCGCGTATCTTGGAACGATGGTCCCCTTCATCGGCGCCAGTCCGGTATTGTCGAGCGCCACGGGGCTTGCGCTGACCTGGAGCATGGTCGCAATCAACATTGCCGGCGTGCGGGAATCCGGCATCGTCGGCCTCGTCACGACGGTTCTGAAACTTCTGCCGCTGATCATGATCGGCACCGTGGGTCTCTGGTTCGTCCGATGGGATCATTTTCCGCCGTTGAATCCCGGCGACGGCAACGCCCTGTACGTCTTTGCGACGGCCTTCGCGCTCACGTTCTGGAATTTCGTGGGGATCGAATCGGCCTCCGTGCCGGCAGAGGACGTGGTTGAACCCGCGAAGACCATCCCCCGGGCCTTGATCACGGGGACCCTGACGGTGGGGTTCGTGAACCTGTCGGTTGCCCTGGCGGTGATGGGAATGATCCCTGCGGCGCAATTGGCATCATCCGCGTCGCCGCTCGCCGATGCAGGGCGTCTCATGGTGGGATATTGGGGCGAACTCATCGTGTCCCTGGGCGCGCTGGTCTCGGCTGCCGGCACACTGAACATGAGTGTCTTGTGCGCGGGTCAGACGGCGATGGCGGCGGCGAGGGACGGCATTTTCCCAGCGTTTTTCGGTCGATTGACGGCGAGGCAGACGCCGGGCATTTCCTACATGATCGTCGGAGTGCTCACCAGTGCGCTGGTGATCATGGGGCAAACCCGCGGCCTGGTCGCCGGCTACAAGTTCGTCATTCTGATCGCGACGCTGACAGCGGTGATCCCTTACGCGTTTTCCGCGCTGGCGGCCCTGCTGCTGGACGTGCATGACCATCACTTAAGCCGCGGCCGGCGCATTCGCGAAGCACTGACGGCCAGCGTCGCGTTTCTCATCTGCATGTGGGTGATCGCCGCCGGCGGCGAGGAATCGGTCTACTGGGTGTTTCTACTGTTGATGGCAGGCATTCCCGTCTTCGTGGTCGTCACGCGCAACAAACGTGTGGAAGGTGCAGCCGTGCAGCCGGCTGAGTAGTGGACTGGCGCAGTGTTGTGGTGACCACCTTCGTGCCGATCGTCTCCCATGCGGGGTTGCTCCCTATGGCTTGGATCCACCGGCTATGAGGGCCGACGTGAAAGGCTATTGCCCCGTCTTGAATCTCTGCCAAAGCCGAGTGATGGCCCTTACCTGCTCGGAGGTGAGCTCGGATTGAATGTATAGCCGCTGCTGTTGGTCGGCCGTGGGATACACGGCGGGGTCGTTTGCGATCGTTGCATCGAGCAGCGGCGTCGCATCCTTGTTGGCATTGGCGAAGCCGACGGCATTCGACACCCGGGCGATGACGGCGGGGTCCATGAGGTAGTTGATCAAGCGGTAGGCATTGTCGACGTGCGGCGCATCCTTGGGAATGGCCAGCAGATCGAACCACATCAAGGTTCCTTCCTTGGGGATGAGGTAGTCGATCTGGATGCCGTTCCTGGCATCGTGCGCGCGCTTGCGTGCCTGCACGACATTGCCGTTGTAGGCCATGGCTGCGCACAGATCACCGTTCGCCAATGACTGGATCTGGCTCGAGGTGTCGATGTTGCGGATGAAGGGCCGGATCTTGCCCATCGCGCGTTCGGCGTCCGCCAGGTCTTGCGGGTTGGGATCGTTGGGATTGCGCCCCATGGAAATGAGCACCATCCTCACCACGCCCACCGGATCGTCCACGAGGCTGATGCCGCATCCCTGCAGTTTGCTGGCGTAGACGGGGTCGAAGAGAAGCTTCCAACTCTCCAATGCAACGCCCGGCAGGATTTTCGACACCATCGCCTTGTTGTAGCCAATGCCCATGGTGCCCCAGAAATAGATGACGCTGTGGGCATTGCCGGGATCATTGCTGGCCACGCGCGCCAGCAGCGCCGGATCCAGATGCGCAAGGTTTGGCAGCTTGGATTTGTCCAGAACGGCGTAGGCGCCGCTGCGGATGTGACGGCGGATGAACGCGTCATCCGGCATGGCCACATCGAAGCCGCTGTTGCCGGCCAGCATGTGGGACTCAAGCACCTCGGGACTGTCGAAATAGGTGACGTTGACCTTGATGCCGGTGAGTTTCTCGAATGAGGACAGGGTGTCGGGGGCGAGCTCGTCGGCCCACATATAGAGGTTGACGGTGTTGTCCGGCGTAGTGACGGACTTCGGTGGTGAAGAGGTCTTGCCGCAGCCCTGCAGCAGGCAAATCCCCAGCAGCAGCGGCCCCAAGGCGAATCGATTGACGTGACGCATCCTTATCCTTGCCGGCCTTTCCCGTGATTGGAGCCGGTGAACTCTATATCGCAGAGGTGCGTTTTGCACCGTCGTCGCTGGCAGGCGCTCGATGCTGGGTAAAGGTCCTCAATGCATGTGTAACGTGCGACTATTGGCGCACGATAACCATAAGGCGGGAAAACCATGCAATCAGGGATGCAAAGATTCACCGGCGCCCTTCTAGTGACGTTGCTGGTTATGAGTTTCACCGGGCGGGCAGGCGCCCAGGCTCCACCGGTACAGCCGCAATATGCACAGCATGCCTTCACGCGTCAGGAACTGATGGTGCCCATGCGTGATGGGGTGAAGCTGCAAACCGTGATTCTGACGCCGGCTCATGCCACCGGCCCGCTTCCCATCCTGTTCGAACGCACGCCGTATGGCGTGGATGAAGCGGAGAAGGATCTCGAGTCAGGCATGTTTGATGAACTGATCGCCGACGGCTACATCTTCGTGGTGCAGAACATCCGCGGACGGTTCAAGTCGGAGGGCTCGTTCGTGATGCAACGGCCGGTGCGGGACCGGCACGATCCGAAGTCCATCGACGAAGCCACCGACGCCTATGACAGCGTCGATTGGCTGGTCAAGAACGTGGCCAACAACAACGGGCGGGTGGGAATCCACGGGATCTCCTATCCCGGTTGGCTGGTGACGCAGGCATTGCTCGAGCCACATCCGGCGCTGAAGGCTGCGAGTGAACAAGCCTCCCCGGACGATATGTTCGTCAACGATGACTTCCACCACAACGGCGCGTTCCGCCTGAGCTACGGCTTCGAGTATGCCGCGCTGCTGGAGAGTTCGAAGGAGGAGAACACTCATTTTGCGTTCGACCAGTACGATACCTATAGCTGGTATCTGTCGCTGGGTGCGCTGGCCAACGCCAACGACCGCTACTTCCACGGCAAGATGCCGACGTGGAACGACTTCGTCGAGCACCCGAATCACGACACCTGGAAGCAGAACGCGGTCACGAGTTACCTCAGTCATACGACGGTTCCGAATCTCAATGTCGCCGGATGGTTTGACCAGGAGGATTTCGTGGGACCGACGCGTATTTATGCCGCGCTGGAGAAGACCGACAAGGATCACCTCAACTATTTCGTGGCAGGCCCCTGGAACCATGGTGGCTGGATGCGTGGGAATGGTCGCAAACTCGGCGACATCGACTGGGGCACCGAAACAGCGCGCGATTACCGCGCCAATGTCCTGGCGCCATGGTTCGCGCATTGGCTGCACGATAAGCCGCTGCATCAGCCCGAGGCGGTCACCTTTCAGACGGGCTCCAACCGTTGGCAGAACTATGAAGAGTGGCCTCCGAAGCAGGGCATGTCTCTGCGCAAGCTTTACTTCCGGGCGGGCGGGCGGCTGTCCTTCGACGCGCCGTCCGAACCTTCCGCGTTCGACTCGTATGTGTCGGATCCCGCCAATCCCGTTCCCTACCGCCTGCGTCCCGTGACGCCGACGTATCCGGGCCCGGCGTGGAAGACCTGGCTGGTTCAGGACCAGCGCTTCGCCGAGCATCGTCCCGATGTGCTCACATGGAAGACCGATCCGCTGCAAGAGGACATTACGGTGACCGGCGAGATCGTCGCTGATTTGTTCGCGTCCACCAGCGGAAGTGACGGTGACTGGGTGGTGAAGTTGATCGATGTGTATCCGGAGGATTACCAGAAGATCAGCGACGACGATGCGGAGCGCGGCGCCGGGCCGGTGTTGAACGGCTATGAACTGATGGTCACGGGCGATATCGTGCGGGCCCGATACCGTAACAGCCTCGATACGCCGGAAGCCTTACGGCCGGAGCGCGTCACCGAGTACAAGATCGATCTGCATCCCAACGATCATGTCTTCCTCAAGGGGCATCGGATCATGGTGCAGGTGCAGAGCACCTGGTTCCCGGTGTACGACCGCAATCCGCAGAAGTTCGTGCCGAACATCTTCAAGGCGAGTGACTCGGACTATCAGAAGGCGACGCAGAAGGTGTGGAGATCGAAGGCTGGGGCGTCGGCCATCGTGCTGCCGGTGGTGGGGAAATAGGCGCCTCCAGGACGCTTCATGACAGGAGTATTATAAAAACTATAAAATAAGTGAATAAGCACACATAAGGATTTAAAACACATAAAAATACGAAATATGTGATTAACTTAATAAAACATATAATAATAGTAATTAAGGGTCTTAGAAGAGTTTAAGATTAGATTTATGGCTGATATCCAAACCCGGTCGACAGAGGACTGGGAGCACTTCGTCGGCAACCAGTGCCGTGCCGCGCGCATCCGGGCGGTGCTGGAGCAGGCGCAGCTCGCCGCGTTGGCGGGCATCAGTGTGGGCGCCGTGGCGAATCTGGAAGGAGGCAAGGGCTCCTCCTTGAAGACTCTTATAAAAGTGTTGCGGGTGCTGAAGCGCACCGACTGGCTGGAGTCCCTCGCGCCGCCGGTCAGTGTCAGTCCCTTGCGGTTGCTTGATTCCCAGCGAACGGATCGGCCGCGTCAGCGGATTCGGCAGCGTCACCGCGCACGTCCACCGGATTGAGCATGTACCAACCGGTCGATGTCATCGAGGTGCGGGCGTGGGGTGAGCGCGTCGGCGCGGCCACGCTGGATCCGCGGTTGGGTTACTACGTGTTCGAGTACGAGCCCTCGTGGCAGGCAGGCGGCGTCGAGCTCGCGCCGTTGACCATGCCGCTGTCGCAGTCGACTCACGTGTTCACCTCGTTGCCCGAGGTCACGTATAAGCGTTTGCCCGCGATGCTGGCGGACGCGCTGCCCGATGATTTCGGCAATGCGCTGATCGATGCGTATCTGGCGACCCAAGGTGTCACCCGCGAAGCGGTGACACCGCTGGATCGGCTGGCCTACATGGCGAATCGCGGCGTGGGCGCGCTGGAGTTTCGGCCCGCGCGCGGCCCGCGCCACAAAAAACCCTCGGCAGTGGAACTGGCCGATCTCGTCACCGGTTCCCGGCAATTGCTACAGGGACATTTTGGCGGAGACCGGGAAATCGAAGCTGCCATTCTGCAGCTGATCCAGGTAGGCACCTCAGCGGGCGGCGCGCGACCCAAGGCGGTGATCGCGTGGAATCCGGCAACCGATGAGATTCGCTCGGGCCAATTGCCGGCGGAGCCCGGCTTCGAGTATTGGTTGCTGAAGCTCGACGGAGTCGGCCTCGATCAGGAACTCGGCACTGGCTCGCAATATGGACGCATCGAATACGCCTACTACCTGATGGCGCGCGCAGCG
>JAOTRH010100016.1:0-15976 GCA_034768845.1 Heliamphora exappendiculata
AAAGAATATTTATTTATAGGAAATGAAATATTAAAATCATCAAAATTAATTAATGAAGCATTTGTGCTAACACTTGTTTTAGCATACAGGATTCCAAGAAGGGATTTCTCCATTTTAGGCACGGAATATCTCTATCCAAGGATCATTGTCCTAAGACAGCTGTTGAGATAGAGAAGATGAATGAGGTTTCTTATGCTTTAGCAGTAGGAAGCCTCATGTATGATACGCTTTACACAAGACCCGACATCTATTTTTCCATTGGTATAGCTAGAAATATTAGTATAATCTAAGGCAGGAATAGTGAACAGTGATAAAACATATAATCAAGTACTTGAAAAGGACTATGAATTATATGTTGGTTTACCTGAAGATAGTCTAGTGACTTTAGGATACACAGACTCAGATTTTTAGTCAAATAAGAACTCCCAAAAGTCTACTTCAAGATATGTGTTTACCTTGGGAGGTGAAACTATAAGTTGGAGAAGTATTAAGCAGTCATGCATTACTAATTCTACTATAGAGACTGAGTATGTGGCAGCTTCGAAAGTAGCCAAAGAGGCTGTTTGGCTCAAAAACTTCCTATTGGATCTTGATGCAGCACATTTAGTATAGTCGGCTATTACACTTTATTGTAATAATAATGGAGCGGTTGCCAACTCGAGGGAGCAAAGAACCCATATGTATGGTATGCTTTGCAATATACCTGACCTCTATTTTACCATATGCATGGTTAGCAGATATCAATCTAACCCAGGGTAGGAGTATTGGATAGCGGTATAACATATAATCAATACTTGAAGCTAACTAAAGATTATATGTTAGTTTACGAAGCAGATATTCTAATACCCTTGGGGGTAAATAGACTCGAATTTTTAGTCAAGTAAAGATTCTAGAAAGTCAACTTTGAGATATGTGTTTACCCTAGGAGGTAGAGCCATAACTTTGAGATATATCAAGCAATCATGTATTGTTGACTCCACCATAAAAGTTGAATATGTGGCAACATTTGAGGCAACCAAGGATGCCGTTTTGCTCAGAAACTTTCTATTCGATCGAGATGTGGTACCTTTAGTATAATTGCGGTGCAATTCCTAACTTAAAGGAACCTAGGACCCGCAAGAAGAGAAAGCACATCGAGTGTAAGTATCATCTAATACGAGAAATATTCATGCACAGAGGTGATGTAGCAGTGACCAATATTGCATAAGCAAACAACCTGGTCGACTCTTTAAGAAATAGCTTACCAACCAAGACTTTTGGTAGTTACGTAAAGAGGATGGGAGTAAGATGCATGACAGCATAACTTTGAGTTTAAGTAAATTGTTATGGATATAAGCTAAAAGTTATACTTTTGTGTAATGAATTTTGATATTTATGTTATTCTTTAATAAAATTATTTGTTATTTCTATTTTAATAAAAATTTATATGAGCAATATTTGCTCTACATTATTTATTTAATATTATGCATATGTTTCTTTTATTCTACATAGTAGAAGATCTAGTGTATAAAGTTTAGTTTACACAAATAAGATCATATTATCGGTTATAGTAAAATTTAAGTCTTTTATTCATAGTCTTAGATGAAATTAGACACATCATGGGTAGGATTGTAGCAGTGTTTTAATAGGTTTGTCTTGATTATGGGGAATAGTATAGTTCTAACTCACTATGCTGGTACACTTTGTGTGTATTGCACAAGACCGTTTTAGAGTAATTATTTTTATAGTGATTGTATAAAATAATTAATACCCTATGGCTATTACAAATGCGTATACTCTTATTCCAATATTAATTATTAATGGAATCCGCGTCTTAGTAAAGAAATTAATGATATCCCGTAAAGAAGTTTATATATTTTGATTATGTCTTACCATATAGGTGGATTTTATATCTGACATATCAAATAAGTTACGTAAAAACTCTAAAAGAAATTAAAAGAGATCGATTAAATAAAATTATCAGTGTAACAATCCATACTTTCAAAACTAATTGAAAAGAAAGTGCAATTTGAATTGAATTATTTCTTCAGTTTTAGAAAGAACTCCTTAAACCTAACTTCTTTGAAAAGAGCCGACCTAACCGTTTGGTCTTCTTGAGCCAAGACTTGGAAAGGGACTAAGCCCAATATCACTCTAATATCATTTTTGAAAGTTTAAGTTTTTAAGCCTAAAAGAAAAATCAAATGTTTAGCTCAAAGACCAAGAAATGAGTCTATGTGATTTATCTTTATTTCTTATTACAAAAAATAAAATAATTTAATTTTAAACAAAAAGAAAATGTGGCCCGTCAAACATGGGACTTTGTCCCCAAACTTGGGCACCAAATTTTATAGATACATACACACACCCACATCTCTCAACGTAACCTAGGGTTAGCTAACTAACCAAGGGTTTACCAAGCTTCTCAAAGAAGCTTCATCTAACTTACTTTTCTATAAAAGAGACCCTCATTCTCCCCTCACACCCCTTGATGCTCGGCATAGAGAGAGAGAGAGAGAGAAGAAGAAGAAGAAGAAGAAGAAGAAGAAGAAAGTTTGAAAAGTTTAAGTCTTTTTACTAGCTTTAAGACCTACAGATCCAAGTAAGTATTCTATAAACCTATCTTTTTCTCATTCAAAAATATCTTCTCATCCTCATTTTTTAAAGAACTCAAGCAAGAACATAAAAAGAAATAATTTGAAATAGGCTAAAATGAGCCTAGAATCTTTAATTGAGCCAAAGAATCTTTGTTGGGATTATGATGTTTGGATGAGTGAATAAAGTTGTTTTCTGATATTTATATATCAAGTATGATCCATGCTAAAAAGTTTAATCTTAGCATGAAAGATAGCCAAAGGACCAAGATAAACCCTTGTAAGTTTCAACAGTAGGATCTTCTAACAATGAGGCTCTGTTTTAATCATTTTTAATAAATTCTAGAAAAATCATCTCGACGTGAATTGTGTGTTCAGAGTTAGATATGAATGTTGGCATTCATGTAAAATCTATTTTAACGGATTTAGTAAGGTTATTTTTTATAAAATTGATTTCTCCCAAACATGTGCACTTTTTGGCACAGTTTGTTCAAGAAGCCAAAACCTTATTTTATAGATTCCTTTGAAAATAATTTCTTTATGAAAAATATTCCTAAGATAATATTTTAGTTGTTTACAAAATGTGATGCGTTTTGAATACCGTTTGATGGGTCAAAATGATTTTAAAGTTAATGGACAAAATCTGTCTCTATGGACAAATTCGACACATTTTCTTACAAACGTCAAAGCACCTTTTGTTGATGGGTTAAGGGCAAACTATTCTTCATGAAAATGTTAGAGGACATCTCAAACTACCTATTGTCCAAAAATCAAAGCATTTTGAGTTATTTTACTATTTTAAAGTTAATTTCTCTTGATTGTCAAACAATTTGGATAGTGTGTTTGGGTGTATAAATGGAGTTGTTACAATGAGTCTTGTTTTCCTATAGTAAAAAGGTGATCTTTTAACCTTAAGGGTTGGTGAGATGTAGTTAGAAATGGGTTTTTTCTTTAGCTTTAAAAGAAGTAGATTTACGACCTTTAACTGTATAACTCGTTCAAAAAACTAAACCTTTTTGTACCTTTTGACTAAAGGAGTTGGAGTCCTACGTTTACGACTTATTTGTTTGGTTGCTTGCTAGGCACCGGGATTTTGTCATAAGAGGTTAGAGCTTCGTCATGTTTTTGAGGAGATGGTATGTATTTCTTCTAAACCAGGTGAGAGTGCTTAGCTATTATTTTAAACAATGATCATTTGAGAAATCTTCTAAAATGTTTCTATAGTCATGTTTTGAATCATGAGTTATTGGTGAATGATAGTGTGAGTCTTTCATCTTTGAATGCATTGATAATTCAAATGTGTTATCTATATTGTTTGGAAGAAATATGTATATGAGAAATGAATAATGTTTGTCACGTCCCGAAATTCGGGTCACCTAAACCACCTAATCCCACACATGTCCAAGAACGTAAACGAAAGCAAGCTTAAAACTTTTGAAAAATGCACTTTTGAAATTTTAATTTATGTAAAAGAATAGCTCCAAAGAATAAGGTCACAGTTCCCGAGAACCAAGCTTTAAAACAAATAAACAAAATTTTTAAAAAATTACCGAGACCGCTTGATCGGTCAAAAGACCGCTCGAGCGGTCCTTGCAAGCCCACTGGTTTTTCACTCGAAACACAAAAACTACAATGATTTCCATGACTGCTCGGTAGATCGCTCAAGCGGTCCGTTGAGCGATCTGGCTCTGGACCTTTTTTCAAAACATCAACCTTGAAAGCTCAACACTTGAACTTTTTCTCATTCCATTTAAAAACCTCCGGGCAAAACCAGCCAACAAAAACAGGTTCAAAACCACCCTCAAAACATTAGTTTGATATAAAGCATAAAATCAACTGAAAACGATAACCATTATATACAAATATGAAAACATACAACCAACCCATGATTCCTCTCACAAGCATACAACATACATGAATGGATAACCAAGGCCTTGAGCCTTGTACAACATGTTTTCAAGTACAAAACTTATAACTTCATTACATGATCTAAAGGCACAATAGTATTAATGATCAATCAATAAAACTACTAAAATCAACAAAAGAGATTTTATCTTCACCTCTTCTGGGCTCACCGAGATCTATCTATGTGATAAAATTCACCTAAAAATTTTCAAATCCCACAATGTGAGCCGAAACCCAATAGAAATAGACTAGCATGAATTAAATGCAGAACATGCAATCACGAATTATATGAACAACTCGACTACACAAGTCTTAAAACGGTTTTTCATCCTTAAAAATCACAAGTTTTCATTTAATCTCATAACATCTGACAGTTTAACAACATAAACCACACGATATTTTCCAACCAGGTTTTCACAACCCACAATGATTCAAATTATACAATTCTTTACGGGCCTTCACCGCAAGACCAATATCCGCCCTCAATAATGCATTTCTTTACGAGCTTCCACTATGAGACCAGTATTCGCCTCTAATAATGCATGAATTAACAAAACGTTTGTACGCACCCAACCATGTATAAACATTAAAACACGCATAGCAACGTCATCCATCTAACCAAGAAGACCAACCAAAGTTAAAAACATGGCTAAGTCCCAAGGGTTAGCTCCAAACCTCCAAAACTACGTTTTTGCAACTCACACATAAATTCTTTAAATTTTCAAAACACATCCATTTGAAAACAATGTACACACACGTCCACCAACTTTGTAGTAAACCACAAAAATGTATAACATGCTTGTTATCCAATCGAATATGATTAAAAACAAAGTTAAACATTTATAGTATTTTAAAATAGTAAAAACACGTATAAATCACATGTAGCACCCTTTTAAAACAAGATAATCTAGAATTCTACCTCCAAGAGTTAAAAAAAACTCGACGCTTCAAGCACCGACGAGAAATCGAAGTCACCAAAATGTGATTTCGTTCGGATGAACGCGAAGCTCACAGCACATATAGTAAGGATCGACTATCACCACACCAAGAGTTAGGCCCAAACCAAGCTAAAAGCTAGAGAGACGGCACAGGGTTTGGATGTTCTTTCAAGAGAGAAAGGAAGAAGCTTGCAAGAGAAGCTTCGGTGCGAGAACCAATGCCACTAGCTGGCATTTAAGCACCTCACGTAGACAAATTGCCCGAGTGGTCTAAAGATCGATCGAGCGGTCCTGCCTAAAAACGTTTTCTAACTTTTTTCTATGACGTTCGACAGGACCGGTATTGAAACCATCGTGGACTTTACGCCAACACATGCATAAAATATATAGAAACATGCCTTTCTATAATGATTAAAAATGAGAACCAACACGTTACATATATACATAACAAAAACAAAAGAACCCTGTGTCTCACAATGTTAATGATATACTTGTATTTCAAAGTGCTAAGTTATTGTGGATGTTCGGCCTGTTATATCCCATGAAGAGAGGTGCCCAGTATGGGTATTATATTCTGTTAGGGGACGTTCCTAGTAAGGGGGTTTATTTTGCCTACAAAGGCATTTTAAGTTATGTCTCGTGTAATGCACATACCATTTGTGCTTGAAGAGTTGTCCTTATTCCAATCATGTGTATATTCATGTATTGAGAATTGAGGTTACGTACCAGCGAAACTCCGAATTGTGAGATAAACAACTACTTGGTCACTATTGAATAGGGTTGTGTGTCAAGAATGAGTATAATGTGCGGTGGCTGTTAAGCTTTTATTATACCATTTTGTTATATATAAATCATGGTTGTTAAGCCGTATTATGATAAATGATTGTACTATGTTGTGGCTGTTAAGTTGTATTATGAGAAATGGTTATATTGTATTGTAGTTGTTAAACCTTAATTATACCATTCTATAGTATATGAGATGTGCCTGATAAGCCTTAGATATATCTTTATGTTGTATATGAAATGTCTCGTTAAGCCTTATTTATACCTTTTTGAAAGGGATAATTTATTTTAAAACTTATGAAACAAATGTGTTAAGATGAATGCAATGTTTCTCAACTTTTGATAAAAGTTGATGAACTGTCTTTTCAAAGATGTTTTGGTGTTCTTAAATTATGTGTTTGATTTCATTTTGTTCACTATAATACTAACTGCATTCTCTTGTAACATTTGTGGTTGCAGATAGCAGGTTCTGCTAGAAGATTGGTCCACCACTGTTGATATGTCACGCCTCAAAACTCGGGTCACGTGAACCACCCAAGAAAAAATCCATTTTTTGTGATACTAAGATCCACCAAATCAAAGAACCCAACCCGAAAACAAATTTAAAACATTTGAAAAGCACACTTCCGATGTTTTAATGTAGATAAAAAGATAACCCAAAAGAGTAGGTTTAAGGTCCCAAGAGCCAATCTTTTAAAACAATCCAACAAATTTTTTGAGAAATTTGCCCAGACTGATTGATCGGTCTGGGTCCATCGAACGGTCAGGCCTTTGACAAATTTTTAAAAGCCAAACCTTTGAAATCCAATACTTAGCAAAATTTCAAGCACCTTCAACACATACAAGGTAAAATGGAATAAATTTAGAAGTGCTAAAAACTTGATCCAAAACCTCCCTCATTGTGCACGAATTGAATTTAAACAATAAACCAACCAAAAACCGTTTATATGTAACATTCATATCACTCAACCAAAAATTGTTTCAAACGATAAAGGAACCCATACAACCATCTAAGGTTTCTCTGTTTCTCATACATCATATATGTCTTGGAATCATAACTATAAAGCTTACAAAACCTATTCTGTGAGGCCCTGTACCATTCTTTTTTTTATTTATATGCCTATTCCATGTTTTTAGACATGCTTTAGCGTTTTTACTTTAATATGCATTTATGTGCTTCGACACCTATTTTGGTTAATCTAAGCATGCGGGGTTGCTTCCTGGGATTGTAGGGAGTTTTTGTGCGAATCTTAAAAAATTCAAAAAAAAAAGATATTTTGGCGGTCTATAAATATCTGGAGTTAGATATTTTTAAAAGATATTTTCAAAACTTAACGCCTAAGTTTTCTCCATATTCTCTCTGCCTTCTCTCTAACTTCTCGGGGGCCCGGGGCTCGATTTTCAACGATCTAACAGCGGATCCTTGCTTTTGGCATCGTGGTCTATGCATCCATTTGGACGAATTTTAATTTCGTCAGAGTTCAGTTTTGCACGTAGATCAAAGCATCGGGTTTTTGACCCAACGAGGTAGGATCTCAGATTCTACTGCTCTATAAAGGTTGTATATGTAATCTTATATTGTTTCACTTTCTCAAAACGCATGAAATGTGATTTTATGTTTTAGATCTGATTTTTGATTTAAAACTATTTTTTGGCATTCTCGGTGGATGAAAGTGTATTTTGAGGATTTCCTTTCGAGGTTTTGGTATGAGGCTTGGACGTATTGATGCTTGAGAGTGTTGTATGAGTGTTTGATGGATGTTTGGAGGTTCGATTTGAGTTTTGGAAGCAAAAAACCAGTGAATCCGTAGCTCAAAACAAAATCTGGGAAAGTTCAGTCGACTGAACCTTGGAGGTCAGTCGACTGGATCTTTCTTTGGGGAGTTCAATTGACTGGACCAGGAGGGCCAGTCGACTAAAATTGCTATTGTTTTTTGTTCTCTTTTCCGGTGAGATTTTCAGTCGACTAGAGGCTTAGGCCAGTCGACTGGGGTCCTGTGTGGGCTGTTGATATTGGTTTTGATGGTTCAGGTGGTTTGTTTGGGCAAAAGATGGTTTGCAAAAGGAGTTTTTACGAAAGATGGTTGAGTGTTTATTGGAGGTTTGGAGCTAACATTTGGTTCGCTTTCTAAAATGTTTGCATGAAAATATGTTCTTACATGTTTTGGTTTGATCTCCATGGCTTCATGGATTGGATCTCTTGCTTATGCATACATTGTATAACTGCTTTTGGGAAAAATATTTTGGAAATATTTTGTTTTGATCTCCTGGTGAGGGATGGATATATGTACATGTATAATGTACCGATTTGAGAAATGTTTTAAGAAGATTATCTAGATGTACCGGGATGACGTGTACACGGCACGAGTTTCCCTCGGTGTAAGTCCAAAAACGTGCGCAGAGTAGGTACTCAGGTCTTTCGGGTTAGTCCCTGTAAACTGAGACGAATGGGTGCTTAGCTCCCTTGGGATCGTAGCCCGTAAACTAAGTGGTACGTTCATTGTGCTCCATATAGAACCTGTGTGTATCTAGGCGATTCCATGATATCTGGGGGTTAGATACTAGACAGGGGTCTATAGTTGCTACCTCTATCCTCTTGTGATTGAGTCGGTATTTAAGATCCTATTCTTCTTTTTGCGATGGTACATTTCACGAGGGAACGATGCTTTGATTACTGTTTTTCCTTAATTGTGGTTGGAATTTGCAACTTTTGCATCACATGGTTTTAAGGATAAAAATAGGGTTTTATGTTAATAAAACCATTTTGGGATATTTGTGTAGCCTGGTGGGAAAACTTGTGAGTTTTAGATGGAAACCTGTTTTGGTTTTGTGGTTAAGTTCACTCCGACCATATGATTGCATATTCCTGCTTTACAGCTTACTATCTATTTTCTATTGGGTTTCGACTCACGGGTGAAAATTTTCTGTAAAATCATTTTCAGGTAATGATGCGGATGAGGTATAGCTTGGTGGTGCCCGTAGTGGAAGAAAACTTTTACAGTTTTCCTTCTTTTGGTATGCCTATTCCTGAAGATAGATTTTGTACACCATAAGGCGATATATTGTATGCATGTTGAACTGTATGTCTTTTATTTATGAGAGATACACTCCGTTGGGTATTCCATTGGTTTCAACAGGCAAATTTTAATGTATGAAAACTTATATTTTCATATAAATTGGATGTTTGGTGGATTTTCACGTGACCCCAGATTTTAGGGCGTGATAACTTGGAATCAGAGCTCTGGGTTCGAATATCTAAGAGCCATGGGAAGAGAGTTTATCACCTAGTGAGGTTGATTGTGTATGCTTGCTTGCATGTGTTTAAACGTTGGTTTATAACATGTTAATAGCTTTCTGAGCATGATAATTCTGTATATGTAGACATAGAGGTTGAATCTCAGGAATGGTGAGTCTTGCCTTCGGGCGTTTGGTTTAATATGTTTAGAAGCCAAGTTAGAAGCGCGTTTGGCCGACGTGTGTTCTAACAAGAAATCTGAATACGTTATCCAAATTGATGAGTATGTCTTGTTAGTTCTCCTTGGTATGTGAGACGTGTTAACATAATCTTATGTGGCTATGTAATAGCATGATTATGTGTTTCTGTTACGTAGTAATATGTTGTAGGAAAGCTTATCTTATTTGTATTGCTTCCTATAGAATTATGTCTACGAGGGGAGTGCGGGGACAAGGATGTGGTCAAGGCCGTGGCCGAGGTCGTGCTTATGTTTAGGTTCCGGAGGAAGGAAACATTCCTGCCCCACAGGAACAAGTGAGTGGTACTGATGTTGGTGGCGCTGATGTCGTCTATGAGATGTTAGCCACTATGCGATCTATGGCAGAAGCGACCAGGGCTAGTGTGCGGGTTCCTGAGCAGAAGGCTTCTGTAGCTATGCGGGACTTTCGGCGGTTGGATCCTCTGACTTTTTCTGGGGAACCGGACCCAAAGGTGGCTACTGAGTGGTTAGAAGTGACCACCTCCATCTTCGATACTCTAGATATTGACGAGGACGCTTTGCGTATAAAGTTGGCAACGTTCCAACTTCGGGAAGATGCTAGAGAGTGGTGGAAGTTCGTCAAGACCACTGTAGATGAGACGTGGGCTGCTTTCACGAGAGTCTTCTTGGAGAAGTATTTCCTGAGATCTTCGAGGATACTTACCGAGAGGAGTTTCTCTCCCTTGTTCAGGGGAATTTTTTTGTGATCCAGTATGAGGCCAAGTTTGCGAATCTGTCGTGGTTCGCACCTGAGATGGTGTCTACAGAGGAGTTGCGCATTCGAAGGTTTGAGAGGGGACTTTGACCTGCTATTAAGGATAGGGTTGCAGCTCTAGATGCGGAAGTGTACATCAAGCTGGTGGAATCTGCTATCTGGGTTGAGAACTCATTGGCAGATGGCCGCAGGATTAGAGAGAGCGCGAGCTAGCAGGGCAGTGGAGATGCACAGTTCCAGGGGCACAGGGGTAAGCGCCAGAGGTCATCTGGACCTAGTTCTCGTTTTGCTGGATCATCTCAGTCGCAGTCGTCGGCACCTACACTTTCAGTGGCCTCGACAGGAAGGCTAGAGCAGAGAGGGTTGATCTGTTATCGCTGTGGACAGCCGGGACATCTTTCAGTTGAGTGCCTGCAGAAGGGTCAGGCTCAAAGTTCAGCGCCCGTCCAGTCACAGGTGAGAGACCCACCTATCTGTTTTGGGTGTGGTCAGCCCGGGCATATCCGCAGACTCTGTCCCAGAGAGGGGAATGTTCAAGGTGCGACAGGAGCACCAGTTGCTTCATTGGTACAAAGGTGACAGGCTCCGCAGCAACCTAGGGCTTAGATGTCTAGGTTTACAGAGGGCGGTGTGTCAGCTCAGTCGGTGAGGCAGCCATCGACTCAGAGTTATGGTGGACAAACCAGACTACCGCAGGCCAGGGCCTATGTTCTTGCTGATCGTAGTGCTTCCAAAGCACCAGTGGCATCTGATGCTGCTGTTACACCAGCTATGATCAGAGGTACTCTTCTAGTCTTTAGATCATGGGCCAGTGTTCATATAGGCACGGGAGCACCACATTCATTTATATCCTCTGCATTTGTGTCTACATTGGGGTTGGAAATGGACTGGTTAGGTAGTACCTTGTGTGTGGGGACCCCAGTTAGTGGGAATGTGACGCTGAGCCTCGTTTATAGATCTTGTGTGCTGGAGGTCGCCAGTCATTGTTTATAGTTTGATTTTATCATTCTAGACATGACCACGTTTGATGTCATCCTAGGGATGGACTGGCAGACTACCTACCATGCCTTTATAGATTACGAGCTAGGGAGAGTGTCGATCTGTACACCGAAGGGTGACTGCTTTTACTTTGTGGGTGATCGGGATGAGGGCCTGATGTCTATGCCAGGTGCCATTCGGGTTTGAGTAGATCTGGGTTTTCTCTTTTCTGCGCTTAGGTTGGATGAGCCGGCTGGGGTTCGAGGAGTGTTACCTCCTGTAGTGTACGACTACCCATATGTCTTTCTTGACGATCTGTTTGAGTTGCCACCGAGCCGAGAGGTGGAGTTCTCCATTGATCTTGTTCCGGGAGCTGCTCCCATCTCTATGCCATCGTACCATTTTTCACCGGCTGAGTTGTAAGAACTCAAAGTGCAGCTTCAGGAGTTGCTTGAGAAGGGGTTTGTGCGGCCCAGTACATCACCGTGGGGAGCTCCAGCTCTCTTTGCAAAGAAGAAGGATGGTTCATTGCGATTATGTATAGATTACAAGAAGTTGAACCATGTGATAGTGAAGAACAAGTATCCGATGCCGAGGATTGATGACTTGTTTGATCAGTTGAGGGGGTCCCGTTGCTTTTCTAAGATTGACTTGAGGTCAAGGTATCATCAGCTGACGATCAGGGACGAGGACATAGTGAAGACCGCTTTTTGGACTCGCTATGGTCACTACGAGTTTCTGGTTATGCCGTTCAGTTTGATGAAGGCCCCTGCTACATTTATGAGTTTGATGAACCGTATCTTCCACCCTTATCTGGGCAGTTTCGTAGTTGTGTTCGTGGATGATATTCTGGTTTATTCACCTACGAGGGAGATGCATGAGGAGCATTTGTACATCGTCTTGCAGCTTCTGAGAGAACATTTCCTTTATGCAAAGTTTGAGAAGTGTGAGTTCTGGATGTTAGAGGTGAGATTCCTTGGACACGTGGTGTCAAAGGATGGAGTGTCAATGGACTCGTCAAAGACTGATGTAGTAACGGATTGGCAACGACTGAAGAATGTTTTTGAGATATGCAGTTTTCTTGGTTTAGCGGGTTATTACCGGTGGTTTGTGCAAGACTTCTCTAGGCTTGCAGCACCGATGATGCGTTTGACGCGGAAGGGAGTCACGTTTGTATGGAGCGAGTCTTGTGAGTCAGCTTTCCAGGAGCTGAAGAGAAGACTGACCAGTGCACCAGTTTTGATTATTCCAAAGCGAGGTCTGGGATATACTGTGTATTGCGACGCGTCACTTGATGGTTTGGGTTGTGTGTTGATGCAGGGAGGCAAGGTTGTAGCCTATGGCTCGCGACAGCTGAAGACATACGAGAGGAATTACCCGACTCATGGTCTGGAGTTGGCAGCTGTGGTCTTCGCCGTGAAGATATGGTGTCATTATTTATATGGTGAGCATTTTGAGGTTTTCTCTGATCACAAGAGCTTGAAATACTTGTTTTCACATAAAGACCTGAATCTTCGCCAAAGACAATGGATGAAACTGTTGGAGGACTACGACTTTGATTTGCAGTACCATCTAGGGAAGGCAAATGTCGTAGCTAATGCACTCAATAGGAAGTCTTATGGCTCGTTAGCTTCTGTGGCTGTACGAGAATGGAGGCCCAGAGGATCGACCAGGAGGCTCAGATGATACGGGACCGTATTACTAGTGGGACAGATACAGCAGGATGGGTGATGAGTTCAGATCAGAGCCTGAGGTTGTTAGGGCGATTATTTGTGCCGGAGTCATGCCGTGCTGAGGTGCTACATGAGTTTCATCACTCACGTCTTGCAGTGCATCCGGGAGGCACAAAGATGTATCACGATCTACGCCGTCAGTTCTGGTGGACGGGGATGAAGAGGGATGTGGTCAGCTTCATTTCTCGTTGCTTTACTTGTCAGCAAGTGAAGGTGGAACACTAGAGACCAGCGGATTGTTGCAGCCGTTGCCGGTGTCTGAGTGGAAGTGGAAGAATGCCACTATGGATTTTGTATCAGGACTTCCATGCTCGCCGAAGGGACATGATGCTATTTTGGTTGTAGTTGATAGACTAACGAAGTCAGCACATTTTCTTCCCATTCAAGTGAGAGACTCAGTGGATAGATTGAGCAGATTGTATATTCAGGAGATAGTCCGACTACACGGAGTACCGGTGACTATTGTTTCTGATCGAGATCCGTGCTTTACATCGCACTTTTGGCAGAGTCTTCAGGTGGCTTTGGGGACGAGCTTGACTTTTAGTACAGCTTTTCATCCTCAGACCAATGGTCAGTCTGAGAGGACCATTCAGATTTTAGAGGATATGCTGAGAGCCTGTGTGCTTGATTTTCGGGGTTCTTGGGAGGATCATCTATCATTAGCAGAGTTTGCATACAACAACAGCTATCATTCCAGTATTGGGATGGCACTGTATGAGGCTTTGTATGGTAGACCGTGTAGATCACCTGTTTATTGGACAGAGGTGGGAGAGATCACTGTTTTGGGACCCGATCTAGTGCAGGAAATGACGGAGGTGATTACAGTGCTTCGTCAGCGACTGGTGACAGTTCAGAGCCGTTAGAAGAGTTATGCTGATCGGAGGAAGAGGCCATTAGAGTTTACCGTGGGAGACCATGTGTTTCTGAAGGTCTCTCCACGCAGAGGGTTGATGAGATTTGGTCGTAGCGGGAAGCTATCACAACATTTTATTGGACCGTTTGAGATCCTGAAAAGGATTAGGATGGTAGCATATCGTCTGGCTCTACCACCTCAGTTAGCATCTGTGCATAACGTCTTTCACGTTTCTATGCTTCGGAGATACGAACCAGATCCCTCTCATGTGTTAGATTGGACTGAGTTAGAGTTGATGAGGATGCGACGTATGAGGAGCGTCCCGTGATGATTCTAGATACAAAGGAATAGGTGTTGCGGGGGAGAACGATTGCCTATGTCAAAGTTCAGTGGCTTCATCACAGGGTTGAGGAAGTGATTTAGGAGCTTGAGTCTGGGGTTCGTGAGAGTTACCCGGAATTGTTCACCTCGTGACCTAGTAGTGAATTTCGAGGACGATATTCCTTAAGGGGGGAGAGTTGTGAGACCCTGTACCGTTCTTTTTTTATTTATATGCATATTCCATGTTTTTAGACATGCTTTAGCATTTTTTATTTAATATGCATATATGAGTTTCACTGCCTATTTTGGTTAATCTAAGCATGCGGGGTTGCTTCTTGGGATTATAGAGAGTTTTTGTGCGAATTTCAAAAAATTCAAAAAAAAAGATATTTTGGAGGTCTATAAATATCTAGAGTTAGATATTTTCAAAAGATATTTTCAAAACATAACTCCTAAGTTTCCTCCATATTCTCTCTGCCTTCTCTCTAACTTCTCGGGGGCCTGAGGCTCGATTTTCAACGATCCAACAGCGGATCTTTGCTTTTGGCATCGTGGTCTACGCATCCATCCGGACGGATTTTGATTTCGTCGGTGTTCTATTTTGCACGTAGATCAAGGCATCGGGTTTTTGACCAAACGAGGTAGGATCTCAGATTCTACTACTGTATAAGGGTTATATATGTAATCTTATACTATTTTACCGTCTCAAAATGCATGAAATGTGATTTTATGTTTTAGATCTGATTTTTGATTTAAAACTATTTTTCGGCGTTCTCGGTGGATGGAAGTGTGTTTTGAGGGTTTCCTTTCGAGGTTTTAGTGCGAGGCTTGGGCGTATTGATGCTTGAGGGTGTTGTATGAATGTTTGATGGTGTTTGGAGGTTCAATTTGAGTTTTGGAGGCAAAAAACCAGTGAATCCGTAGCTCAAAACAAATTCTGGGAAAGTTTAGTCGACTGAACCTTCGAGGTCAGTCGACTGGACCTTGCTTTGGGGAGTTCAGTTGACTTGACCGGGAGGGTCAATCGACTGAAATTGCTTATGTTTTTGGTTCTCTTTTCCAGTGAGATTTTCAGTTGACTGGGGGCTTGGGCCAGTCGACTGGGGTCCTGTGTGGGCTGTTGATGTTGGTTTTGATGGTTCGGGTGGTTTGTTTAGGCAAAGGATGGTTTGCAAAAGGCATTTTTACGAAAGCTTTTGGGATAAACGTGTTTATTGGAGGTTTGGAGCTAACCTTTGGGGTTGAGGCTGGCTTTCTAAAACGTTTGCATGAAAATATGTTCATACATGTTTTGGTTTGATCTCCATTGCTTCATGGATTGGATCTCTTGTTTATACATGCATTGTATAACTGCTTTTGAGGAAAACATTTTGGAAATGTTTTGTTTTGATCTCCTGGTGAGGGATGGATCTATGTACATATATAATGTACCGATTTCATAAATGTTTTAAGAAGATTATCTAGATGTACCGGGATGACGTGTATGTGGCACGAGTTTTCCTCTGTGTAAGTCTAGAAACGTGCGCTGAGTAGATACTCTGGTCCTTCGGGTTAGTCCCCGTAAACTGCGACGGACGGGTGCTTAGCTCCCTCGGGGTCGTAGCCCGTAAACTAAGTGGTACGTTCATGGTGCTCCGTATAGAACCTGTGTGTATCTAGGCGATCCCACGATATCTGGGGGTT
>JAOTRH010100027.1:0-15975 GCA_034768845.1 Heliamphora exappendiculata
ATAAATAATAAGAAGATATAATAGAATAAAATCAAATCAGAATAAAATCAATCTAATCAATCTAATATTCTAATCAACCTAAATCTAATATTCTAACAGTCATGTTGATTTGATTGAGTCAGATGGAGACAGTTTGAGCAGGTCAGTTGAATCTATGAACACCTTTACTGTTCGTGTCAAATGGCTTTGAGTTCGAATATATATTTTGTATTCTTTTAAAATCACTCATACCGCCCACTAAATGATTTGTTTTTATTTATGTAGGTTAAAGCGATATTAATTCAAAAGTCTAATTTAAAACTAGATTGTCAAATTAGACCATGGTTGTTCATGAATAGTCGAAAGTATTTTTGGGTAACGATAACAAAAAGTAATTGTGATTGAAAGACATGAAGAAAAGAATAAAAAATTATTTATAAAATAAGTAAACACACACTTGTTTGTTAATTTTAAGATTTAATAAAATTTGAAAACTAGGTTCTTTATTCGTAAGAAAACAAAAATCATTGTCAAATAATCTTTTCTTTTCATAATGATTATTTTTAAAAATAAAAATAATAATAAAATAATAAATACATTAAAGCCTATGGGACAGGACCAGCAGAGGATTATTGGCCCTTGCAATTACAGTGTGGGCCGGCCCAGTACACATGTTGCTGCACGTGCGCTTGTTCGCTCAATAATTAAGTACGATTTCGTGTTCATGCAACCTAACTGAAAAGCTTATATTCAACCAAGGAACATAGTACATTATGGTCGAATTTGGAATAATTATTTATTTATTTATTTAATTTTATTTATTTATTATTATTTAATTTAGATATTATATTTTTTGATTTTTTTTATCAAGATGAGCCAAAAATTAATTTTTTTGATTAAAATATAAAAAAAATTAAAAATAACAAAAACAAATCAAAATAAGTCAATAAACCAAATTATATGATGATGCTTAAACTTATAAGTGTTAGAACGAAATTTAAAATATCTATTTTTTAGAAATAAAGTAATATAAAATTTAAAACACAGAAATAATAAAATATAAAAATAATATAAAGATAGAAAGATATTTCATGTGAGATTGAGATGTGTGTTTTTTTTTTTATCAGGAGTATAAGGACAGCGAGGAGAGGAGAAAAAGGGGAAGAGTGAGACTCGAATCGCTGACCACCGGGTGAGGAACCTATGGGAAGACTGTGTGCTACTAAGCTGCTAAAACTTCTCAGATAGATATGCATGTTGAACACTGGCTTAAAACTAATATTTCTTCTCACGTGATGATTCAAACGGAATGTGTCAACTTTAAAGTACAATCCAAGAGTTCATAAGCGATTCTCGTCTAGTGTTCACACTCACTAGGAGAATTTAAACGAATCCGTTTATACTCACTAAAAAAATTTAAACGAGTCACAAACCGAAAATACCTATATAAAATATCATAATATAAAATATAAGATCTTTCAATACAAAATTCTTTCCTTTTTTGATTTTTACACCTTTGTCTTCTACAAAATATTAAGGCTAGTAAGCCTATATATATAGTATTAAAAAACTGATATAATAAATTATTAATATTAATAATATTAATTTGTAATCATGTTCCAAATAAATTTGCGAATAATTATATAGAATAATAATAATTTATTATCCATAAAATAAAATAAACTAATGGCCATTTAAGCCACATTATAACTCTATATAAATATTGTAACTCCCAAATAATATAATAACTAAATATTTATTTTTATTTTTATTTTTATTAAAAATTCTCCAACAATAAATTTATAATTGTAAATTATATTTTTATTCTAAATTAATAAACACGATTTTGATGCTTAAAGTTATAAGTTTATAGTTGTAAAAGATATCTGTAATTTTACTTAATATTATAGGAACGAAAGTGTTTTGCATTACTGAAATTAGTAATTTTTAGATTATATTTTGTAAAGAAATTTTAATTATTTAGTAAACATTATAACTTGTAACTAAAATATAAAATAAAATAAAAAAAGTAATTACAGCTTGTAGTAAAAGTTATAAATATTTAAAAAAAATTATAATTTATAATTAAAATTAATAACAATTAAAAAGCTAAAAATTGACAACAAAATTTTTGCCAAACACCTTATATAACTTCATAGTTTAGGTGCACCAAACAACCTCATATTTTCAGCTGCCACTGCTATCAACCACCCACTTGAATTTTTTGCCATTGATTTCTTATTTGAAAATAAAATATTAAAAATTTACATTACATGTGGAGCAGAACTAGAAAACTTATTTGGTGGGAGCAGTAGTTTGACAAACACTTAATATGCCTGTCTTTAATTAATTGGGAGAAGGGTTTTAATGAAATATATATTTTTTATTTTTTATTTTTTCTGCACATTTTACATAAACTTATCATTAATTATATTCAAATATTAAAATTTATTTTTATTTATAAAATCATATTATTTATGCCTCTATCACAGCTACTATCCCATTGGCCACTACTATCACACCAAATAGTATATGTTTATTTTTGTTCGATACTTAAAATTAAACAGTTAAAATTATATGTGGTTTAGGAGGTGTTGGAAGTTGTCAGAGATCATCATCAAAAGTCGTCATCATCAAAAATTATTGAACGTTATTGTCAGAAAGTCACCAAAAGCAATCGTAAAAAAATCATCAAAAGTGGTCGTTGACGGTCACCAAAGATAGTAGAGGGATGGGAGTAAAGAGTAGTAGATGTATTTTAGTTCAATTTAATTTCAATAGATTTTATTAGTTAAAATTCTTTTTGATGGATCAAATATTATATGAATTTGTGGACTTTATACCAAAAGTCCCTTTAATATACGTGCATTTATACTGTCTACAAATTATAGTTGATTTAGTATGTTTAGTGGCAATTAATTGTGAATCAAACAAAATTATTAGTGATGTTAGAAGTTAGTAGTGAGGCTTTAAATTCTTCTTACTAAGTTATAATCTTTACTAATTTGAAAATAATTTAATTAATTAAGATTAATTTTATTTTATTTATGTATTTATTTTTTATTGGAGTACAGGAACAACAGAGAGGGGAGTGAAGGGAATAGAGACTCGAACCGCAAATCACCTGAGTAAATAGTTTTATGAAAATGTATAAAATCACTGAGCTGTCAAGGCTCCTCAAGATTAATTTTACTAAAATATAATTAAATTGTTTTGAGACACAAGTAATAGCTATAATTATTATACACAAGGTTGTCATGGCCCGGGCCCATGGATTGATATTGCATCATGGGCTGGCTGGTCTGAATAGGCCCTGAATCCAACTGGGTCTAATTAGTTTCTATTTTACATAATACTTTTTGATCGAAAAAGAATTATCGAGAGGTAATTCATCTATTAAATTTACGGGCGAAGGATTTATTATTTCTATGGGATTAAATCACGAGTTGAGCAACCTATTATGTTGAATAATGAAAGTTTATACCTTTGTTTAACCAAAATAATACGAATGAAATAACTTTGCATTAAAACTTGTATCATCGGATTAATAATTTGACGTTTATATAAAGAAATTAAAATAAATAATTGGATGAATATCGAATTGGTCATACTTTATTCATAGTATAAATATAGTCATCTCTAGCGGGCGCAGAACTCAGTTATGGGAAGCGCCAAGTGCTTTAAAAATAATTTTCAGTCTTATATTTAATAAGTATTTTTAAAACACATATTGAAGTATAAAAAAAATTAAATTTTTTTATTAACCCTCTATTTTGTTTGTATTACATAACATATAATGAGATGATTTTAACAAGTTCTCCCAATAAATTAATTCAATTAAGATTGTTTTATTTATATAAAAAGTACATACGTGCTATTTTTTTTAAATATTTTTTGGCTTTTTTAATTCGAGAATGGAAAGTCGAGATAAAACCCGGGTGGTGAGCAGGTTAAGGGGTCTCTTAAGCCTTGGGAATAGACTACTTGCTCTATCTTTTGATTATAAACATTAGAACAATACATTTTTATATTTTTTGATTATGTACATTAAAAAGATACTTTTAATCTATTATTAAAATTTTATCAACTAACATGATGACTTAAAATGATAGCGTAAATAATAATTAATTAATATAGTGAGGTGTTATAAACTACCACAATTGTTTATGTGCATGCTTTGGCCTCTGTTAAATACATTTTTGGGTTTTGTCTCTGATTTCTTATTATTATTAATACTACGCTCTGAAGTATTTTTTTTTCTTATTTAATGGTTGAAAATTATTATATAATTTTTATCATTATTTATCTCGCTTTAACTAAATATGAACAAAAAATCTTATTGTATACGTAATCATATCATAATTTTCTAGTACCTTGTTTAGAATAAAATTTTGGTCATTATCTTATTTTTGTTGTTTTTGGAATTTTATTTCTTTTACTTTAAAAAAAATTGTTTTAGAACGCCTCATGAAATAAAGTAAAAAAGTAAAAAAAAATAAGCAAACATAAAATTTAGGTTATTAACTAATTTTTATTTTTGTAATTACTTTTATATTTTAGTCAAAAATATATATATTTTTAACTTGTCTCGATAAGTATAATAATAATACAAAACTATGAAAAACTAAAAACAAAAATATTCAATATAAAATAAGTAAATAAATTATTATTTTAAATTAAAATATATATATGTAGAACATATAATGTCACTTATGTTTCTTATCCTATTTAACCCGACAAATTTATCAACAATTACACTACAAACTTATAAAACACACATAAGTTTATTTATAATTTAAAATAAATAGTTCAGATTCACTTGGAGTATCACCCAATCATAGATAAAATTAATTTTGTCTAGTTTTAATTGTAGGTAAATTTATAGAAATGTTCTATAAGTTCATAACATTTTTGAATTATCAAATATGGACTAACAATCCTCGTGAAATGGATCCTTTTTAATATACACAAAAGGCCTTTATCGCTAATTTACTCCATCTTGATTAGCTATTTAATTACCTTTCTACCCATATATTTTTATTATAATACCAAATTTACCCCTGATCTCTAGCTATCAGATCTCTTTTGTTGAGAATTTTATAATGTTTTTGAATGAGTTGGTGAATAGTTGAGAATTTTATAAGGTGATAATTGTGATTGGTTCTATTTTAAAGATTTAATTAGGGATAAATTTTAATCACTAATTATTTATTTGTTAAGTTATATTTTTAAATATTCTTTAAATTGTAAACTATTTAATCCACAAATTATTAAAACATAATATTTATAGTTCTATCTATAAATTTAATGTAAATAATTAAAAACTTTTTGAATAATTTGATATGTTTTGAACGATATATATATATATATATATATATATATATAATTGAATGTTTTTCTTGGTTAGTGTAATTTTGTCATTAAATGTTATATTGCAGAAAAGGAGAATTTTTCTTAAATATATGTAAGAAAAGACAATTTTTATTTTTAATATTCTAATGTTGCTGTTTCATGCTTTTCAAAATGAAATTTATATGTAGTTTCATGCTTATTTCATAAAAGATTGCTTATTTTTTGAGTTTTGTTTGATTAATGAGTGACTTTTATTATTTGAAATTCTCATTAGCCTCCAAGTACATCTTTTTAATGTTCTTCTGAACTTCACTAGAATCTAAATAAAAATATGTTCTCATTTATTATTCAGTATTCTCTTGAGTTTATACGTATATTTGTTTTATTCTTATTAACAGTTTTTGCCAATGTTCTCATTTCCTTCAACAAAATTGAAATCTAAATGAGAATTTATTTTTATTTTTTCATTATTAGAAAGTATAAATGAGACATTTCACAATTAATGGTGAAAAAATGAAAACAAATACCATTAAATAGGTTTAGATTCAATTTACGTTATATCATCTCTAATCGAAAATAGGCTCCAACCAAGTTTTTTTATTTTTATCCAATGGGATCCCATTCACTTTTGTCGAGATTTTTTCTCCGATTTTACTAGAATTTTATTCTTATTTGGTAGTTTTTATTTAAGATATGTATATTTGTACATATTAATTTTGTGCGAGTAAGTCTTTCGTATAGAGAATATTTTAGATACATTAATTTAAAAGGAGACTTATCATGAAATTAATTTTTAAATAAAACCCATTCGTGTTGATTCTTAGACTGGTAACACACCAGATTTTTTTCAAACATGAGATCATCAGAACACTTTACTCCAATCATAAGGGTAATATTAAAAATGAATAAATATAATTTTATTTTATATTATTTAATTTTACTTAAATCAAACATAATATGTGTAGTTCATTATTTAATTCTATCTAAATTAAACATAAAAACTATTATAATCTTATTACTAATCATACCTCAGTTATAATTTATCTATTAATTCTATTTTAATATTAATCTCATTGAACCTACACCAACCACCAAACATGGCTTAAATGAGGTGCCGAAATTTATAATCATTTTTTCTCGTGAACAATGTGAGACCTATTATCAGTCATTGTGGACTGTAAAAGTAACACACCAGGCAGGTATGTCTCCAACCAACTGGCATTTAGAAATGTTATTGTTAGTAATTTTTAGTTTTTTATTTTTAATTTTAATTATAAATTATAAAAATTTTAAAATACTTATAATTTTTGTTACAATTTATATTTTTTTTTTTATTTCAACTACAAGCTACAATCTATACCAAATACTCACAATTTATTTATAATTTATAAATTACTAACAGTAATTTTGTCAAATATTACTAATAATTTATTTATTTATTTTATTTTGTTTATTTTGTATTTAAAATTTTTTTGCCATCATTTGATTGTACGGTAAACTTTTTAGATTCCTCTATTGGGTGAACTGAGTGAATAATTTTTTTTTAAAATATAAAAAAATTGAGAAAAAATATTAATAAATTAATAAATTAAATTTTATATTACTTTGAACTTTTTTTTTGTCTTTTAATTAAAATTTTTTATTTTTTCGATATCTCTCTTGTGAAGACAATTCAGTGAAGTAAAGCTATTTTAGGAAAGGCAAAGGGAGGCATTCTTTCGGGTTGTGTAAAATCTGCACAGCTAATTAGAAAAGACGGAGATGAGATCACAAATTGTCAAACTATTGATCTAGCGGCCATAATTGAAAGAATTTCACACAAAAAGCCAAATTGAAAGAATGGTCATGTTTGGCAATCTGTTTAAAATGGCTTAAAATTAGTTTTTTTTTTTTAGTTTAAAAAGTTAAAAAAATTTGTTTTCTAACTCTGAGACTTTTGGCTTTTTTGCTTTTTACATGATTTTTTTTGTATTTTTAAAAAATATTATAACTTTTATTATACAAATTTATATTTTATAAAAGTTATAATTTTAAAATGATCGTCAAAATCTATTAAACAGAATCTATATTAAATATAAAACTATTTAAAAATAAATTTTAAAAATTTGTGTTAACTTTAACTAAAAAATTTTATTTTTTAATTTAAAATTACTTTAAATTTTTGATTTAAAATCACTTTATACCTCTCTTAAATAAAATTTTCACATTTAAATTTAAAACGATTTTAAAAAAATTTAACTTAAAATAAAGCACAAACGAAACTAAGCCACGTATCTAAATTTGAAGAATGACTTTGACGATGAGTTTCCAACAAAAGAGACATCCTAATGTAAACTAGTATTTGTTGATTTGACTCATGAGTGAAACCGTCTCAATTAATGATACAAGATTTTGTGAGTTTGTAATTACAATTAACTGTTTTCCGTTAATATTGCGCTGTTTGGATAAATGACTTATAACTAGTTAAATGAGTAATATTATTTGATTTATTAAATAAATAAAATTTAAATAAATAAGTTAATAAATAAATATGTTAATAAGTAAATAAGTCAAATTAAATAAAAAATAAACTAAAATAAATAAATAAGCAAGTGTCAAGCCAAACGAAACAAATAAGTAAATAAGTTAATTGAGCTAAATAAAATAACTTATTTACATTTTTACTTATTTAATAATAAGCAAATAAAAAATTTATCCAAACGGGCCATTGAATGCAAAAGGCATTAATTTGTTCATTGGAATACTTAAAACAAAATTCACTGCCACTCTATTGTTCATTTAATACGGGCAATTATTAGGCAATATTAGAATATAACGTGATATTATTTAATTGGTATTTTTACTTAAAAATATAATAAAAAATATTTTGACTGTGACAATGTTAATTTACTTTTTTTTTAAATAAATAATAAATAAAAATAATTAATTTAATATGTATTAAATATTATTATTTAACAAAAAAAAATCACGTAATATCACTAATTATAAAATACTTTAGACGTGCCTTATAATTTTCTATGAGAGATGAATATATATATATATATATATATATACTAATGTTGTCGGGTGAATTAAAACAATCACTTTCGAACAATAAAGAAGGTGAGCTGTCAGCCCAACTCATTTATTTCCCAACCTCTCTCTATTGACTTGTAGCTCTTGTTTAATAATTGAGGAAGGTTCATGAGATTAATAATGGAGTAAGACTAAGAATAAGAATATAAATAATATTAAATTAATAACAAGGTCAAATTAATTATTCTATATATATTTGATTTCATTGAAATTTGGTAATAAATTACACAAATTTATATTTAATTTGCCAATATAAGATAAGATTAGATTTATTACTTCTCAATAATAAATAACTATTAAAACATGTTTTACATAAAACATATTTGGAAAACAAAACCCAAATTGCTTATTTCTGTACTCACTACACATAACCCAAACTAAAAATAAGTATTTATATTTTTAGTTAGTTGCGTAGAGAATTGAATCAAAATAAAATAAAATATAAAAAGAGATAATAAAATATAGTGAGATTACTAATAAAAAGTACAAAATGGTTATATTATTTTACATATAACGTATTAAAAAAATTTGCTCTTTCTCGCTCATGAATGAATATAGACCGATGTGGGCCAAATCACGTTAACCTTTAGTATTGATTATTTTCTCAATTTTTGTGCGTGATTTGTTGTTTCAGTTTACATTCGAGAATTGATGATTTAGTCGCAATAAATTATATCAGAGTCGACAGTTAACGATTCAAAACTAAGGTGAGAGATCAGAATACAAATGTATTTTTGACATCAATTCGTATGGATCAAATAATATTTATTTTGCACAAAAATAGATTAGAGAAAAAGAGGCAATGACTTGGTATGGGGTACAAGGCAAAAGGCGATCTATCCGACAATTAAAATTAGATGCAGGTAGAGTCAAATTAGATGGCGATAAAAAACTAATTAATTAAAATACTATTTTAAATAAATAATTATATTATACTAAATTATTTATTATTGAACAATATTTTTTAAAAATATATAAAAGATATTTTATAGTGATAAATTTAAAATAATATTTAGTATTTTATCGATATCAATATTTACTATACTAATAAAAAAATTAATATACCATATGATACGATATTTAGAACCATGATTTTACACGTTTTGTTCCGATTTACCGACGAACAAAGACTTTTCATGAGTGTCTCCAATTTCCAATCTTCTGTCTTCACCCAAAGAATTAATTTCAACTGTTGGAAATATCGAGGATCATGCTATAATTATGTGAACTTCAAAAATAAAATATTGTAGGCAAAAAAATAAAAACACGTGGGGTAATTCATGTGATAAACACGTGGAAATGTTTAAATTCCTATTTTGTTGGGATATGGAAGATGTTTGGTATAAGTAAAACTGGAATAAATTTGTGTAAAGTATGAGATTTTAATTGCAAAAATATAATATAATACAATTTTAATTTTTAATTTAATAATTATTATAATTAAATTTGTACGAAAAATCACTTAAAAATAAATACGAAATAATTATTCTAATAAAAATGAAAAATACAAATACTAAATTTTCTTTATTCATATATTAATCAGGAAAAATATAGTTATCTAGACTTGAAAACAAGGCTAATCTATCCAGTTAATTAATCTTTGTTCATTATAATTTTTAAAATTAAAATTATTTTCAAGTTAAAAAAGTAATGGAATGAGTTAGCTAAAAAGATATTATTAACATTTTCATTAAAATCTAAAATAATAAATAAATAATTAAATTTATATATTTGAGGATATGAAAATTTCATAAACACCTGTTACAAGAAATTCGATTCAATCCGTCCAGTAGAAATTTTTTACTGTGACCAAAAATCAACTAGCCAATTATTTGCGCATACTCAGCGTTTGCCCCTTTCTATTTAATCAGATTTATCATTGATTTTTATTTATCATTTCTCTTCTTTTCCCAATTTTAGTTCTTTATTTTAAAAAAATTGATATACTTAAATAGATTGAACTTTTAGTCAAATGTTTAAAAAAATAAATTTTAACGTGCAATATTCATCAACAAAATTTTTAACACACGAGATTCAATCGTCTACAACACAAATAAATTCAACACAAATAGATAAATTTATATATAACGCATACAGATAAATTTATCTGTTATTTTTTTAGTATTGACAAATATTAGACAGATAAATTTATCTGTTAAGTCAAATAAGCACAAGTAGCAGATGAATTTATCTATTTCGTAAAACAAGCACAATTTGTTAAACAGATAAATTTATCTGTTTCTTTCTAGTATTGACAAATGTCGAACAGATAAATTTATCTGTACCTTTCTAGCATTGATAAATGTAAGACAGATAAATTTATCAATTTAGCGAAACATGTATAATTTGACAGATTAATTTATCTGTCTGCTTATTTATACAAGACAGATAAATTTATCTGTTTGTTTTATATTTATTTTGAAAATATACAGTGTTCTTTATACAGATAAATTTATCTGCCTATTTATTTATACAAGACAGATAAATTTATTTATGCGTGCTTTATACATATTTTGAAATGATACAGTATTCTTCATATAGATAAATTTATTTGTATATTTATTTATACAAGATATATAAATTGATATGTATATTTTAAAAAATGCATAGATAAATTTATTTGAGTAAAGGTCTAACTGAATCTCGCACGTTAAAATTTTTTTTATGATGAATAAAAAATAAAATCAACACTATTTTAAGAATTTAGAACTAATTTTTCATAAATAGATCTATGTTGTGTCTCAGCAAATGAAACAACTCATTTAAATTCAATCTAAAAAATTAATCTCATCTTTATTGAACAATTATGACTTCCATTTTGCAGCATTTTCCCTTTTCTTCCGTCAATCATTAATAACTAAAAGGGTAACAAAAGTGGGAATGGGTTTGTTCACATTTTCTCTTGGAATAAGATTTTTTTTTTTTTTTTGTACTATTAAGCTTAAGGGATAGATTGACAATTAATTTTAAAATTAATTTTTTATATTTTTAATTAAAAAATTAAATTTTATATTTAAAGTAAATTGTTTGATAAACTTAACTTTTAAAGTAGTGTTTTTTAAGTTAATTATCTAGATAAAAAGTTAATTTTTTATTTTTTATTTAAAACGAACAATTATATCATTCTATATATTTGATATTAATAATTGTATGTAGTTAGCAGTGATAGTAAATAAGTTATGAATAAAAGGAATTATTATATTTTAAAAATAGTAAAAATTTAAATAAAATTTTATAAAAAATTTTATTTTAATTTGACCTGTTGACTTTATAAATTTTTTATTTTTTTCACTAAACGAGCAACTTTAACTTTTTATTATTTTTAACTAAAAAATTAAAAAATTAAAATTACCAATCAAGGCCTAAATCTCACTTTTTTTTTCACGTTATTGCAATTTTAAATTTATTTGTGATGATAAATTAGTGAATATGATTAGCTTTAATCAGTTTACTCTGGTAACAATTCTCCCTAACATAAAAGTACATATAAAAAAAAATCAGAGTTAATGAATACCAATCAATGAACCTGCTTGGGCAAACTTGGTTATTAGTTTATAGGCTTATTTTAGTTATAAATTTACTTATTTAGTTTATTAATTTATTTTTATTTACTTTGTTTTATTTTTTATTTTTAATATTTTGATTAAAAATTTTTATTTTTTTAATTCGTCTCAATGAGAGTAATATAAAAAGTATAATAGTTTGACTAAATAATAAAAAATTTTACTAAAAACAAAAATCAACTTAATCAGTAAATAAGGCAATTTACCAATACAGGGTCAATATATGTTCCTTGGCACCCATAATCTATGTAGGATTGAGGAAAATTATTAAGTGGTTTTTAGCACATGAGGTGGCTTATGTAATATTTTGAATGAATAATTATATCTTATTGAGGGGATTAAGTTCCAATTATAGCCACGTTAAAGGCCGTATAGTGTGACATTTCACCTCGGCCCGTACCTTGGCATATCCATCTTAGCTCGGGCAATGAGCCGAGCCATACGGGCACTATGTTCGGGCTGGAGACATCAAGATGTAAGGCCTGTGCTATGCCTGGGATCTGAGTTCAGAGAGAGGTCAGCCTAACCCTGATTACATGGTGCTCGGCATTATTATGAGGAATGCTCAGCACTCATAGCCGAGCAAGGCGAGCTGCTTGAACCCTAGAGCGAGCTAGATGATTGATATTTAGGATCATGTCTCACGATACGCGTATCAGAAAAGTGATATGATGATAAGAGATCGGTTGTAAATAGGCCAACACAAAGGCTAGGACATCATGTAGGGATTGACTTAGGTTTAGCCCAAACTAAACTTGAATGCTGATGGACATCTTGACATAACAAAATACACTTGCAGAAAGATCTTGCATAGAGATCTAATGATGGCACTGATAAATCACTATCAAACCATTAATAGCTATGCATAGGTCAGAGAGGGAAAGTACAACCTGACCTGCTCGGATCGGGTTGGAATCTATAAGCGGGTCAAGTATATTTCTCGTATAAATAGCTAACACTCTCATAAGGAAAGGTAGGCTCGCTTTTTACTAGCCAAACTCTGTTAAAATAGTCTCTCAAGTTCTTCTATCTCTCTCAAACTCCTGAACTGACTTGATTGTGGAATGTCCATTGGTATAAAGTTATCGACGGGCATCTCACATCTTTTCTGTGTAAGCGTGCACGTGAAATCATTCTCTAACATCTCAGTCAATTTGAACGTGACCAGTAGATCCTAATTCGTATACTCTACACTTATATATATTAAATTGGTCATGTTTCGTTTCTACTTATTTAATAAATGCGAGCTAATATTGTCACACATGAAAAGGTAGAAATTTTTTTGTTTAAAAAACATGCCTCTATGTCTTAATGTCATAAAGCGTCATAAAGTTATTGGACCATAAGAGAATCAAAAATTTTTGAATATATTTAATGACTATTAATACATTGGAACATATGAATATATAAATTTTGGAACATGTATGTTCGGCTCTTTTAGCACCTTGGCTTTAATTTCACATATTTTTCCTTTTTTTTTTGAATTTATAAAAAATAAAAAATAAAATTATTTGATTAAAATAGTATATTAAGCTATCAGTATGATAATCAAAAATTAATTTTTGATTGTTATTTTCTTTAAAAAAAAATCTAAGCAAAAGACTAAATACTATCTTTTAAGCCGTGCCAAACAAATTGTAATCTCTTCCCCCACTAAATTATGGAGGTAAAAAATAAAGAAAAGAAAAGAAAAGTAAAAATTAAATTATTTTTTTGGTAGATTAGCAAAAAGTGAAGTAATATTAATAAATATTTTTTTTTACTTTTTTAAATAATAAAATATGAGAGAAAAAAGAGAACAAAATAAAATGTTAAGATTGTTTTACTTCAATTGTTGTATTTTTAACACCTATATAGATGTTATATCAAATTATTTTATTTTATTATAGATTGCAAATAAAAAATAAAATCTAAGTCTGAATAATGAATAATAAAAAAATCTAAGTTTGATTAATGAATAATATCATCAACCTTTATCAATATTAAACTATTTACGTTGACTTCATCAAGATTATATTCTCCATGCTTTATTTTTAATTATTTAATAAATATTAATTTAATTTAGAATAATAATTTATTAATTTTATGTTACATATTTATTTTTGTCTTTAATATTTTTGTATCCTCTTTTTTTAATTTTTTTATTTTCCTTGTCGAAACGAACTGGACTCGAAATTAAAAATTTTGGACAACTAAAAACTAAAAAATTAAACATAAGCCAAATATTACCATTTGAGATAATGAATTATTTGCTCATTTTATTTTATTTATTTTTATTTCTAACAATTTTTTTCCATAGCTTAGTTAAATTATTATACTCTTCAATTATTTTAATCAAATGAGCTAAAAAAAATAAAATAAAAATTGATCAATAAGTTAAATCATATATTGCTTATTTACGTATTTAGTAAACATTTTTTATTTTTTAATCAAAATATTTTATTTTTACTTTCTTTTGACGACGATTCAAAAAATAAAAAAGAGTAATGCTATGATATGATAATCATATTTAATTACTATGAATATGGCATTTCATATGTGATGTTTATGTTATTTTATAAATTTATTATTATTTTTAAATATTATATAAAAAATATCACACTACGTGATATTTAAATATAGTCACCAAAACACAATCATTATCGTATTAATGTAAAAAAACATATAGCAACAAAGTTAAAAAAGAGCAAAAAGTAAAAGAATTAGCCCAAATGGTTGAAAACCACGTGCGCGCCCCCTGTTTTTGTTTTTGTTTTTTTGTTTTTTTAATCATGCACGCCCGTGTCAAAGTCGGAGAATTGTCAATTTTGGCTTGAAAAGAAAATTTTAAAAATATTCTTATTACACGGTGTTCAGCTACAGTAAGGTCCCGTTTGATACTGTTTATATTTAATATATATATTTTTTTAATTTTTTATAAAATGTGAATAAAAATATGTTTAATAATTATTTTTATTAAAAATAAATAAATAAATTTAAAATTTTACTTAATTCTTATAACCAGAAAAAATATATTTTTATTTATTTTGTAACCAAATTTTTATTTTAATTTTTTTTCAACCACCTTCAACAACTACTTTCGACCAACGCATTTGATCACTCATTCTGATCACTGTTTTCGACCATTTCATTCAGCTACCTCATCCGACTACCATAAACAATTATTACTTTTGATCACCACATACAGTCACCACTCCTGACCACTATCTGTGACCACTATTACTATCTCTTGCTCATTAACAGCTATCATTTTCGGTCACTATCTCCAAGTTTTCGATCACCACTTTTTATGTGTCAATTATGGTTTTATTTTTATTTTCATTTTATTATAAAAAATAAAAAAATATTTTTTATTTATTATAAGTGAAAAATAAAAAATTATAAACATTACTAAATGAGGCCTAAGTATTTAATAAGTTTTGTTTGCGATCCATTTTTTAAAATAGTTTTTAATACTTCTTTTTAAGATTTCATTAGGTTTATTAAATTTCTCAGTCAGTATTGATCAAAATATTTTAAAATTTTAAATACTTAGAGCCCGTTTAGAACATGACTTATTTAGTTATTTTATTTTGTTTATTTTGGTGTTTAATAATTTTTTTTATAATTTTGTTAAATTATTGTATTTCTTTGATTTTCTCACCAGGAGGAGATAAAAAGTAATTTTTAACTAAAATATAAAAAATTTAAAAACAAAAATAAATAATAAGTCAGATTTTATTTACTTACTTTTGTTTATAGTGAAATTTTATTATCGGTTGATTAATGTTTTTATTTTTAAGTTTCTCTCATTGACATGATTTTAAAAAATAAATATTAAAATATTAAATTTAGATTGATTAGATTGATTTTATTCTGGTTTGATTTTATTCTATTATATCTTCTTATTATTTATCACCATTCGCCTATAAATAGGGCATATCTTGTATAGTTTCAATAGACAGAAAATATAAAATTATTTTCTCTTCTCAATTTCTTCATGGTATCAGAGCTACGTTCTTGTAGC
>JAOTRH010100038.1:0-84273 GCA_034768845.1 Heliamphora exappendiculata
CTAGTGCTTTTGCTGCAGTTTTTAGGGTGCTCATAAAGTGTTTGGGCTATTTTGTTGTTTTGTGCCTTTATTAATTATTTGTATAGGCATTTCTTGGGTTTCCAGGGGGTTGTCTAGTGTCTAGTTTGGTTAGATTGGCCTTTTTTCCTCCCCCATTATTTTTCTAAATTATGGGGCGACAATTATGGTCTCTTTATACTGTTTTTGGTTGGTTTGTTGTCTGGTTGTGGCTTAGCCGAAATCCTTTTTGATGCTTTTGGTTTTGGTCTTGGTGGTGCTTGTAAGGCCTGGGTATGCCCCTTGTATTTTTGTTCCTTTTTTTTATGTTACCGTTAATTACCTAAAAAAAATATCATGTTTTAGTTTGATTAGGATTTGTTAGCTGTGTTAATGATCCCATTGTATCGCATGCGGTTTGTGCCATGTATCCTTAGTTAGAATTTGCATGTCTTAGGATCTAGAAATTTTTTTATGCTTTGTTTGGTATTTTATATACCTATGCTATGTATTTTTATTATTTGATTTTGGATGTTCTTTTTCTGCCTCTATTTTATGTATTTACATGCATTTGAAAAATATAATTAAAAAACCAATGCTGATTAGTAGAAGCCAACCTCACGATTGGGCGAACGGGGTGCCTAATACCTTTCCGGATTCGTATCTTAGCCCCAAACCCTTGTTTTCTCTAGTTAATATTTTAAAGATAAGTGGCTCCTTTTTGTTTTTCTTGATTTTTTTAAAAAATCAAGTGGCAACTCTAATTTTCAATAAAAAGGGTTTTCAAAATCTTTCGATTTTGAAGGTGATAGAATGTTTTCAACATAAATCTAGAATTTCTTATTTTTTAAACCAAATCCAAAAGCCCAGCGCCACAGTTCCCACGTCACTTTCTCAACACCATGATGAAGCCATAACACCTTGACATACGAAATGGTTTGTCCTCGCAACACTTTCTCCTTAGTATCCAAGATCTTCAACAGTCATGACATGAAAATGTGGAGGCCTTTGTAGGATGAAAACGTGGAAGACATTATGCACCGATGATAGTTGTGGAGGCAAGGCAAGACGATAAGCCACCTTTCCAATCTTTTGTAGGATTTCAAATGGTCCTATAAAATGCAGCAACAATTTTCCACTCCTAGCAAACATTGTTAAGCCTTTGTGAGGTGAAACCTTCAAAAACACATGATCACACACTTTAAACATCAAGGGTCTTCTTTTTCGGTCTGCATAGCTCTTTTGATGACTTTGGGCCATCACTAAATGCCGACGATTAGCGGTAATCTTCTCGGTCATCTCACGTACAAGGTCTGGTCCCAACATAGCTTTCTCCCCCATATCAGTCAAACAAATAGGTGACGTACAAGGTCTACCATTCAAGGCCTCAAAAGGCACCATCTTAATACTCGATTGGTAGCTATTGTTATAAGAAAACTCTGCTAGAGGCAAGTGGTCCTCCCAAGATACACAAAAATCTAACACATACATTTGTAACATATCCCCAAGATCTGAATGGTGCGCTTGGACTGACAATCTGTTTGTGAGTGAAAAGCGGTGCTAAAAAGTAAGCTCTCCCGAAGGCTAACTGAAGACTCTACCAAAAATGTGATGTAAATTGAGATATCGGTACTCCGTGGAGTCTAAAAATCTCACTAACATATAACCTATTAAGCTTATCCACTAAGTCAATAATGTGGATGAAAAGAAAATGTGCAGACTTAGTTAATCGATCCACCACAACCCAAATGGCATCATGCACCTTCGGCAACCTTGGAAGTCCTAAAACAAAATCCATCGTAAAGTTCTCCTATTTCCACTATGATACTGGACGGCTGTAATAATCCTGTCGGTCTCTGATGTTCGGCCTTCACTTGCTGACAAGTAAGGTTTCGTGAAACAAAAAGTGCCACATCCTTTTTCATGTCTTTCCACCAAAATTGATGACGTAAAATGTGATACATCTTTGTACCACCCGAATGCACGGTTAGGCGAGAGTGATGAAACTCATGGAGTACATCCTCACAACATGACTTCGGTATAAATAGTCTCCCTACAAATCTCAAACTCTAATCAGAATGTATGGTCTACCCTTTGGCATCCTCGTTATTTAAAACACGATCGCAGAACAGTTGGGCCTCACTATCCTGTTGTTGACCCTCAACAACATGACTAAGAAGAGAGGGTTGTGAAGCTACCACAAACAACATGGCACACTTATCGATCTCCATAAGATGCAATTCGTACTCTCTAACTTTTTCAAGCATGTTCCACTCTCTAAAGGCTATGCATGCCAAAGAACTAAAGGATTTTCTACTAAGAGTGTCAGCCACCACATTGACCTTCCTTGGATCATATTGTAAATCAAAATCGTAATCGCCGAGGTACTCCATCCACCTTTGTTGTAACAAATTCAAGTCCTTTTGAGAAAATAGATATTTCAAGCTCTTATGGTCCAAAACACCTCAAAGCGTTCACCATATAAATAATGTCCCCGCGTCTTCAAAGAAAAGACTATAGTTGCAAGCTCAAAATCGTGTGTCGGATAATTCCTCTCGCGTATCTTCCGCAATCGAGAATCATAAGAAACAACCCTACCTTGCTGCGTAAGGACGCAACCTAACCTGTCGTGTAATGAGTTGCAATAAATTGTATAACCCAACCCTCACTCCATTATGATCAAAATGGGTGCACTCGTCAACCGCTTCTTTAATTCTTGGAAAATAAACTCATAAGATTCGTTCCATAAAAATTTAATCCCTTTGCGTGTAAGACGTGTTATTGGGGTGACAAGAGTAGAAAAATCTTTAACAAATCTCCAGTAGTAGCCTGCAAACCCCAAGAAACTTTAAATCTCAAACACACTTCTAGGTCGCTCAAAACCCATCATGACCTCAATCTTTGAAGAATCCACTGCTACATCGTCTCATGAAACCACATTTCCAAGGAACTTTACATCGGGTAATCAGAACTTGCACTTTTAGAATTTAGCATATAGGCGATGCTCTCGTAGAAGCTGTAACACAATTCTCAAATGTTCTTCATGTGCCTCCCTCAACGGAGAATAAATAAGAATATTATCCACAAATATAACCACAAACTTATCAAGATAAGGATAGAAGATACTGTTCATCAAGTCCATGAACGTCGTTGGTGCATTGGTCAATCTAAACAACATGACGAGAAATCGTAGTGCCCATAGCTTGAGCGAAAAGCTATCTTCGCAATTGCCTCCTCTTTCACTCAAAATTGGTGATAATCTGACCTCAAGTCGATCTTTGAAAAGCAACTCGAGCCCTTTTATTGATCGAATAAGTCATCAATTTTTGGCGTAGAACATTTATTCTTCACGGCTACTTGGTTCAATTTTCAATAATCAATACATAAACGTATGAATCCATCTTTCTTCTTGGTAAACAATGCCAGTGCTCCCCAAGGAAAAGTACTCGGATGTATAAAGCTCATATCCAACAACACTTGAAGTTACACTTTCAACTCTTGTAATTCGGCCAGCGCAAAGCGATAAGGCGATATAGAAATGGGTGCGGTCCCACGTATAAGGTTAATAGAGAACTCTACTTCTTTCCATGATGGTAGCTCGAACAAATCCTCAAGAAAGACGTCGGGAAATTCACAAAGATTGGGAGGGAGTTCTCCTCGAATGAAGTCAACCTTGTTGATTAACAGGTTAGAAAGAAGAAGGGTAAGATTTTCACGATTTTGCAAGTAACAAGGTCTGGGCATCCAACCATCATTATGATCACCCACAAAATAGAAATAATCGCCCTTCGATATACAAATAGACACTCGCTGTCGGCCACAATTGATATAGGCGCAATAGGTAATCAAACAATTCATTCCAAGGATGATGTTAATGGTAGTCATATCTAGAACGATAAGGTCAAACACTAGGTGGCGATCGACAATCTCAATCTCATAGGATCTATAAATTCATTTCAACAAAGCACTTCCTCCTATCAGGATCTCCACCCACAAGACATTACCTAACACATCTACTTCCAACCCCAATGCGGATGCGAATGCAGATGAAATGAATGAATGCGATGCTCCCATGTCGATAAGAATACTGGCCCATGAAATATATACTAGAAAGGTACCTCTAATAATGGATGTGCTGGCAATGGAATTTGGTCCACTATGACTTTGCACTCCTGGTTGCCTCACTGATTAGATTGAAGTGGTCCCACATGCACCTCTGGATGTCTGTATCCCTGACTGCTGCTGCAACTGGCCATAACCCTGTGGTCCCTAAACTGACTGAACTGGTTGGGGTCTTACTGCACTCTGCCTATTCTCTCCATTAGGGCAATATCGGTGCATGTGTCTCGTTTGACTGCATTGATAACATGTAAGAGGCCCTCTCCCCAAGGGCTGAGTTGGTGCATGACCCTATGACTGTCCCTTCTGTGGGTAGTCGGTGGAGCGGTGACTGGCTGTCGGCATGCAAAATAAACCATCTCTTGCGCTCTGACCATCCTGAAGAAGCTACCGAGGTAGAACAATGATGCTACTGGTAGGATCCTGTGGGTAAAGAACTAGAACTAATATGTCTCTGCCTCTTGAACCGGCGTCCTTCAATTGTGTGCAAATCCTCCTTGCTGAGTCCTAACCTCTCTCGCCTTGTGAGTTCCCACAACAATATTCTCTATTGTTATCATCGATTCCACAAGTTCTAAAAAATACGAATCCTCAAGGCGGCTACTCGGTCCCTGATTGAGGGTCTTAAGCCCCATTCAAACCATTTGGCCAAAAGCTCGTCCGTGGTTATCACCTCTTGCACAAAATAGGATAGGCTAGTGAACTTAGTCTCGTATTGTACTATGGTCATTCCTTCTTGTATGAGAGAAAGAAACTCTTCTCTATAAATGATTCTAGACGACTCTAGAAAGTACTTCTCAAGGAACACCTTTGTAAATGTGGCCCATGTACCCTCAACTATGGTCCTCGCAAATTTTCACCACTCATGTGCATCCCCCGCAGCTGAAAAGAAGTACAAGCTACCCTTAGTTCATCCTCCAAAATATGTAGCATATCAAGAATCCTCGTGACGAGCTCTAGCCACTTAGTGGTGAATTTAGGGTCTGGGTCTCCCAAAAACGTTGGAGGGTCTAACCGTTGGAATTCCCTCATCGCAGAAGTGGCCCTAGGCTCGGAAGCTCTTGCTCTTGCTCTTGCTGCCTTAGCCAACACACGCATAGGGTTCATCATTTTATGCATAAACACAACACCTCCCGCTTGTTCTTGAGGGGCGTCTATCACACCTGCTCCCGCAAGGTACTCTATCGATGCAGTGTGGGCGTGAACTTTCCACATTCCAGTGACCTTAGGAAAAGACAAAGCCTAGAATAGCCAAGAACTAAAACTTCTATACACAACTGATTCGAAAACTTACTTTCATTAAAAAGAGGAACGTAAGTTCAGGAGATACCCTATCTCGTAAACATATATCATATCTCAAAAATCCACAAAACATATTCACCAATATGATGAGTTTTACAATATAAAGCTAGATTACTGAATTCAACAGACATCTAAGATTCGAGCTCAAATCCTAGAGGCCAACAGTGGTGGGCCATCTTCTAACGGAACCTCTTTTCTACAACCACGAGAATTACAGGAGAGAACATTTAGTATTATAATAAACAAGATGAAAATAAGATACACAGTTAAGAATACCAAAAAACCATTTCTTCAAGTTTTAGCAAAAGATATGAGAATACTGCATTCAGTTCAGCATATTCATCTTATAAGATATAATTAACTTTGTTATTTTATGATGGTATATTTAAGGTTTAACAGCCACAATACGTTCTCATTTTCCACATTAAGGCTTAATAGTCACAATTAATCATTTCTCACAATAAGTTTAGTAGTCATAAGTATTCAGACTTGACAAGAAAGTATAATTAAAGCTAAATAACTAAACTATCCCCAGCATACAATTCCATCCAACAATTCATAATGTTGTATTAGGCTAATACATACCCTTGTAAGGCACCGCACAATACCTTAATAGATTAACACACACTCCTTTAGGCGATAGGGTACCGCATAATGCCTTGATATACAATGCCTTAATAGGCTAACACATACCTCTTTAGGCGATAGGACACCGCACAATCCCTTGATGGCTAACACACAACACCTTTAGGTGATAGGGCACCGCACTAATACACAACCTTTTTACGGCACCACAATTAATCTTATTCATCTATCATACACAATTTCCTTTCTTATTCGTCTTTCACGCACATATTCTTTTTGAACACATATAGATAGCATAATTGAATTAATAATGTATTCAAAGCATCATTCTCATACCGCTATTCAACACAAGCTCTCATGATTCAAAGCAAGAATATAAAACTTAAGGCACTAAAGAAAATTTATCACAAAATTTATTATTCAAGATAATATCTAAGCACTCTCACTTTATTTTAAGCGCAACAAAACTATATTTTTGTTCATGATCCCGACTTCATAAACTTCTGGTGACAAAACCTTGGTGTCTAGCGAGAAGCCAAACCCACACGTAAGTGTAGGATACTACTCTCTTACGTATTTTAAAAATTTTCGGATATTAAATTATTTACAATTTAAAATTTCAAAATAACAATACCTTTAAATACAATTTAGCTAAAACTTTATAATTTTTCTTAATTTATTTATTTAGCTCGTCTTTAAGTGCAAGCTCCCAAGTTTAAATAAACATATGAAAATACTTTTAGTAAATTTTTTTTGTATTTTCGCTTAAATTATTCAATTTCCACAACTTTTAAAATTCCTAAAAATAACACTATGCTTAAAATCTTATTTTCATAATTCTTAAGTTAGTTAGTTTATTTATTTAGTTAACTTGAATAAATTCTTAAATTTTGAGTCTTAAGTTCTCAAATTTTGAGAAACACACAAAAATACTAATTTTTTTTTAGTAAATATCTATATTTTGTTAAATTACTTTATTTTCACAAATTTTAAAATATCTATATTTTGTTAAATACTAATATCTAATTTTTTTAGTAAATAATTATCTTGATATTCATAAAAACAAGATTAATAAAAAAAATTATAAACATCATGCATGCAATTAGAATAAACAACTAAATGGGGATTTTAACATATATGAGAAAGAAAGGAGGAGGAGTTCAGTTTTTTTGTCCAACTACGTACTTGCCATACGGACAATCCGGACGTTGGAATGGATGCCCGTTGGAGGTTATGCGAAAGTGGCCGCGAGTTGATTCTAACCAAACTTTTGGCTGTAAGTTCAGTGATCCATGGTGGCGGTGGCAGATGGCAGAAGGTGGCAAAGTAAAACCAATTTTAAATTTTTTTTAGAAAAGATAATTTGTTAACCGGCGATTTGGGGCTGATTTGGGGTGGCCGTGGTGGGTCTTGGTGGTACCATGGAGGTTCTGTGGTGGTATAGGGGTGGTGGTGAGTGGTGGTTTGATGGAGGCAGAGAGAAACCGTAAGATGAGAGACAGAGCGGGTGGTAGCAGTTGTGGTGTATGGTGGCTGTGGCTAGTGTAGGATGCTGGTGGTGATGTTCATTGGTGGTTGATGATGGTGGTTTAGTGAGTGAAATCGGGGAGGAGAAACCGAGTAGAGGGAGAGATCGGGAGAGAGAGAGATGAGAGAGAGAGACCAGCGATGGGGGAGGCGACTGTGATGACGGGTGGTGGTGGCGCCGGCGCCGGCATTGGCTGGTAGTGATGGTGGTGGAGACCGGTCGTGGCGGAGCCCTGCGGTGTGGTGTCGCCGTGGTGGCATTGGTGTTGGGGGCTGTTGCGTGCCCGAGCTTCCTCTGTTATTTTCTTCTTCTTCTCTTCTTAATTGCTTTCTCCTCCAGTTGTTTGCTTTTTAGCTCTTTCAATTGTGTTTTCTACAGAGATTAGTTCTTTGTTTGCGTATGTTATGAGAACCACGGGTGAGGCATGCATATATATGCAAAATTGTAACAGCTGGCCCCAAAATGTGTCACCGTGCATGAATAAGGCTTGCCAAATGGCATCAATTGGGGTATTTTACACCGCATGAAATTTTTGATGTAGAATTTTTGTTTTAGAAAAATTTCAAAAATTTGGTAAATATTTTTAATGTTATTTTATGAATTATCATATAGTCAGAATTATTACAAAAATTTTTAAAAAACATAATATAGCTTTATTTTAAAATTTTGATTACCGATTATTTATAAGATGTAATATTTTGAGTTTCGATTTTAAAATTAATTATAGGGTTTTTAAATAATTTCGTTTCAAGTCTTACCCATTATTTATTTAGTTAACTTTGGATTTAGGAATTTAAATTTTGAATCACGTTATTTGGGTAGAACCAGTCTCTGCTTATTCCGAGTTCCAGTCTCGAGAAAATTTAATGGTAGGATCAGCTTTTCTTAAAAGACTCGGTTTGAGATTTTTTGTTCGGTTTGAAACATACTTCCATTACTATTGGTTTCTAAAGTTTGAGTTATTACAATCTATCCTCCTTTAATAAATCTTGTCATCGAAATTTTTAATATCTTACACAAAAGATGTGGAACTTCTTTTGCTTAGTCTCTCCCCATTCCCAAAAATTTCAGATCGCATCTATAATTGTTTGCAAATAGCGTCTCTTTAGGTTCATTTCTATGGTTGACTAGAAATTGTTGTTACAAGCAAATTCAATCACGACGGACGTTTCTCTCAACTTCTTAGGAAAACCTAGAACAATGTTTTGAGCGTATTCTCTAAGATTTGAACTGCCCTCTTTCAAATTAACCATCTATTTTGTGAAGGAAAGGATGTGCTAACTTCAAGGTAGTTTTTCGATGTTTCTTATAAACTCTGCTAGAATATAGATGTAAAATGGGGGTTTCTATCTGCTGTTAAAGAAATTGGCATCCCTCCCTTTTGTGGTTAAGGTAGTTCAATTTTAACTCCACCTCGTCCCTAACATTTGCGTCTCACATTATCTTATCTTTTTGATTACTTAAAAAATTTAACAGTTTGAATTTGATCTTGAAAGATGCCGACCCGTTTCTTTTTTAAATGATTAAGTGTAGATGGGAGTATGAATAAAAGTTTGAGCTTGCATACATATGAAAGATATGTTAGAGGAAGAATATGAGGTTTTAATGAATGCTTGAACAAAAATATGTAAAAAGTGTTTGAAGAAAAATGGCATACCTTCACTAATTGGCCTTAACGTTTTGTACAAAATGAATCCTGGTATGAGGTTTGAACCATTGGAAAGTAGACTTCTAGGGCATCAGTTTGAGCACAAGAACAACCCTATTTGGAGTTCGGATGAAGGAGATATGCTCATTTAAAGTTGGGCTAATAGTGTAGTCGCGGAGACCGCTTAAGTAATCCTAAGACCGATCGAGCGGTCTGTGTCAGACAGAGGCTATAAATTTCATTTTTTGGGTTAGTTTGCTCATTCTCTCTTCTCTCCTTTGTCTTTAAAGTTGAGGGGTGACCTAGGGTTTAGGTTGTGGAGCTCCTCAGAGATTTCCATGGTCGTCGGAGGTCGAGATTTTGCCATTTTCTTGAGCGAGCCACCATTGGAGAGTGTGGATGTTTGTGGGAAGATCCTCCGTCACCGCGCAACTTGGGCTTTGGTGGATTTGAACTTGCGGGAGGTTTGATTCTTAGTGGTAGGACGTCTATGAGGTAGGATCTTGACTAACTACAGTACTTTGAAGTGATTTGCGTTGATTTTGCGTAAGAGTCTCATAAAACCCTTATCTTTTGTGAGGTTAATCAAAGTTCTATTTAAGTTATGGGTTGTAAATTTATAATCATGATAAATGAGGAATATTAGGAAAGGAGGACCCAATAGTGGTGTTTAGTAGCATGTAACTTGAAAAAAAAAACTAGGGTTTGAAGAATAAGTTTATGTCTACTTAGCAAGATTTGGAAGTTGGAGTATATGAATCCTATGTTGTATTTAGGATGTTTAAATTCATGGAAAATGAACAAAATTGGAAAGTTTGGGTTTATTACATTGAAGGGATTGGTTGAAGATTGAAGCATTTGAATTATCAATTGGGATTGGTGATTTGGTACAATATGAACTAATGCTGCTATTTTAGCTAAATATAAAGATTGAGAGCTATTCGATGAAATATGGTTTATGAGACTAGAATTTTTGAGAAAAACTTGGGTTTTTGAGAAATAGTTAACCATGGTTTTAAGAGGATATTGTATAAAAGGTTTTTTAATTATTTTGATTCATATATACTTCTATGCTTCGAGGGAGATTTTAGAATGACTTTTTCTCCCTTTAAAAAGTTAATTCCTGGCCCAAAAAGTGTTAAAAAAGTATGAAAATTCTTTTAAGTATTGAAAATTAGATTCTTGGCTTGAAAAAGAATATGGAGCACGACCGATTGCTAGACTGATCGATTGATCTATTGAGCGGTTTTTTGATACTCTCGATTTTTTTGTGCAGGCGAGGGACCGATCGAGCGGTCTTCTCACCAATCGATCGGTCTGGGCTATTTTCAAATTTTTGGTGTTTCGTTTAAAGGTTTTGGCCCTTTGGAACCGTGATTCTAATTTTTTGAACTACTCTTTTACATTAATTAAACCCTCGGTTGAGCACTTTTTGAAAGATTTAAAACTTGTTGTTGGTTTTTGTTTTGAATCTTGTCAATTAAGGTAAGCTTTGGCGGGTTGTGGTTTGTAAAATGGGTATATGAGGATTGTGGTTTGGCATGGTGATGACTTATGACTCCAAGCTTTTGAAGTGGAAAATGGGTGCATAAGATGGGTGCATTCCTTTTTCCTTCAAATGATATGATCACCACTGAGTTAATTTTGTGTTTGATAAATGAAATGTGAATTATGAGAAATTATTTATTGAAGTCATGATGCATGTAACATAAAAGGAAACTTCAATACTCAAAGTGACGTATGATTTGAAAATGAAATGGGAAACTGAAAATTGGAATCAAATTGGTGAAATGTGAAAATGAATGGGAGAGGAACCAATGGTGGGTTGGACTCCCGAATTTTGAAAATGATGATATCAATGAATAATGAACCATATGGATTGATATGGATTAAGTTGGGCTTGCACAGCTCAGCGGTAAAAGATCAAAAACTTGCGCAAGATAGGGACCACATGTATACGGGTTAGCCCTCAAAATGTGGTGCTATGTCGTGGTGAGTTATAGAGTTATTTATTACCTAATGGTTTCGCGTAGCCTATTAAGAATAATAATAGAGAGGAATTTCTATAAGCTGCACCAGACGCCGGTTCATTAAATATGATACGATTTTTTGTGAAAAACTGGGTTACGAGATAAAAAAATAGAAATAATGTGGAAGAAAAGAATGATTTGAAATGGGTTCAATGAATATGGCTAATGTAATAAAGAAGTAATGTGATGAAAAAACAAGCGAATAAATGGGATTAATTTGTGTATGTGGATGTGTGCGTGTAAATTATTAATAAATTGGTGAAACTTGCATTTTACTTCGGTTGTATCCATCACACCTCACAAATCATGCTTAGCATTAGAGTTAGTCTTTATCCTACGAGCTGCTGCTCATGTTGGTGTACCAAAACATTTCAAGTTTCGAGGATCGGGGGCGCGACGAAGGGTGCGATTCGAAAATGCTAGAGGAAGGATATGGTGTTATTATTTTGTAATTTGTTGTACATAAAATTAAGTGGATAAATGTAATTAGTGTGAATGTTTAAAGTTGAATGGATGTTATCATTTATTCTTCAGTGGTTTTAGAAATAAACATTGCAACTTAGTTTATTTGGTTTGAATCTTTTGAATACATAATGACAGGAAAACTCTTGTTTAAAGTCATATGGCAGCATTATGTTTGTGTTTGGAAAGTTATTAAGGGATATCATTCCTGCGTGGTTTGTCTCGAGTTGGGTTGTGACAGATCTAGCAAGGTTGGTTCCAAGAGAACAAATCTCAAAAGCGAACTACTTCGTGCAGCTCAAGGGTGTGGTATACTTCCTGATGTTTCTGACTTAAGGCATCTGCCAAAAAGTTGGCCTTTTTTGGAGGATTGAAGATAGTCCTTAATTAATTTCACCCACCTCCTCTGTCTTAAACTCAACTCCTTCTGAGTGACAAAATATACCTCGAGCTCTAATAAGTTGTAATGATCTCCCAAGTGACTCTATATAAGTTGTCTCTATATCTTGAGCGTAGGTACAAACACAGTTAATTTTGGATCGTGGATAGGGTATTTTTTCTTGTGGGTTTAAAACTGTCTAGGCGTATATATTCCAAGCCTTTGCATGATACATTACTATAATCTACAAGTCCCTCATTTTCTGAAAGAAGAGCAAGTACAGGTGCTGACACCAGTTTGGATTTTTAATTCTTGGGAACTCTGTTCTCATTAGTCAAATCATTTGAAATTCACCTTCTTTTGGGTCAATTAAGCCATAGGTTTCGCAATTAGGGTGAAGTCCCAAATAACTCTCCAGTAATAACCAGCCAATCTAAAAAAGCTATGTGTCTCCATTTATACTGGTTAGTCTTGCCCAATTGACTGCAACTCTAACTTCTACTGGATCCATTAAATTCCATCCCCAAATATAACATGACCTAGAAACATCATTCAATCCAACCGAAACTCACATTTATTAAACTTTACATAAAGTTTGCGATTCCCTACGGTTTGTAAATCAATTCTCAAATATTCCTTATTTTCCTTCTCATCTCGAGAATATACTAGAATATCATTGATGAATATGATTACGAATTTATCTAGAAAAACTCCCGAACACTTGATTTTTCAAATCTATAAACACCACATGTGCATTAGTCAACTCAAAGGGCATCACGACAACTTCGTAGTGTCTATATCGATTCCTTAAGGCATCTTAGATATACCTGATTCCCTTACTTGAAATTGATGGTATCCTATCCTTAGGTTAATCTTTGAGAATGCTTTAGCTCCTTGTAGCTAATTGAACAAAACATTTATTCCATGCAAAGGATACTTATTTCTAATGGTAGTTCTGCTCGACTGATGGTAATCGAAAGCATATTCTTAGAGTTCCATCCTTCTTATAAGCAACACATATGTACTCTAAGGTGAGGTACTAGGTTCGATAAAACGCTTATCCAACCACTCTTACAGCAGTTCCTTCACTTCTCGTGGCTCAGTAGCTGACACTTTAAAAGGTGGAAAGGTTATAGGCGTCGTGCCTGGGTTTGAGTCAGATGTAAACTCAATTTCTCGGTACAGAATACTATTGGTAAGCCTTTTGTAAAACACATTTTACATATGACCGCATCTCTTAAAAGCTATTTCTTTTACAATTCTGTGTTAACTATACAAGCCCAAGAATTCACGGAAACCATTTTTGAAATAACCTTGAAACCTTCACTTCTAACACAAAACAACAGGTGTCCAACTCCTATTCTCTTGGAATACAAATTCTATTTCCCCAGGTATTTTACAGACCACTCACTCTCAAAGCAGTCTAATATGTGATATGACGATAGCTAACCCATCCCAGGTATTAGATCGAAACTTATCTAATGTTATCAAAACAACTAGTATAACTTTATCTCTTATTGCAATAACAGGTTCTAAACACACTTTTCTCTAACGCTTCTTTTGCTATTGGTGTAGAAGTTGATATTACTCAATCTGGAGGTTTCATCATCATAGTGGCTACTTGTGTAAGAAAAAGTGGGTGGTAAGGATTGTGTCGAATCCTGAGTTTAACCAAACATAAAAATTTTCATTAAAATTATAAGAGTACATGTCATCCCATTAGGTGTAACTTGTGCACCTTGCCTTATGATGGCAAATACCCGCTCCGAAATCCTTAGCTATTGCATTGGTCCCTTCTCATTATCTTGCATGCTTTTAGATGGTTCATCTTCCTCCATCCTCCTGCTTTCAATGGATGATTGTGCTAGCTTCTTCGAATGTACGCACTGCAAGACTATGTGTCCCGACATACCGCAACCATAACAAACAATCCCCGCATTGGCTCTTAGACAGTCCTTAATAAAATGATAAGTGGCCCCACATTTGTAGCAAATATATGTCTTTGTCCCTTGCGCACGATCGAACGCTCCTTTATTTGATTAGTCTATCTTGAATTTAGAATTCTTTGCTGGCGATTAGTAGCACTAATCTCTAATGTTTGCGGCAGTGGAATATTTCTTTTAGAGCCATAGTTCCCATCCAGTCTGCCGAGGCACTTACAAGCTTGCGCTTTTTAAATTCTTCTCGCATTTACTCGCCTTCTTTTACATTTTTCTCTATAATCCTATCATTGTTAACTAGATTGGCATAGTTGTCAAATTCAAGGACCGTCAGTCTAGAAATCCAATCCTTTTTTAAACCTTTTACACATAGACTCTTTGTCAGGTACGAGTGAAATTGTGTGCCAAGATAGTTTTGTGAATTTCATTTCATATTCTGCCACACTCATCCTTCTATGAACAAGGTCAATGAATTCTTGATCGTTCTCATACTTGTACGTTATGGGCTTATACTGTTTATCAAACACCTTCTAAAAACAACTCCATGTAATCTCCTAGGATACTTGAGGATCAATTTGTAACACTCCGTCCTCCGAGTACGTCAGGACATATATAAATATAAATAAAGAGATATTTTAGCCAATTATTTATATTTATATACGTTAATTATTACGTCATGAAGGAGTTCTAAATTGATTAAAAGTATTTAATGATTACAGTTTCACCAAGAATTTTAAAGACATTACAAGAGTTGTAGGAAAACTGAACAAAAGACCAAAAATAGAGGTTTTGAATCCTCAAAATGCATCAGTGGGGTCCACATGCTCTTGGAACTCACCATGTTCCTCAAATTCTTCTTCTCCTTTGGGACGACTTCCTCCAAGTCACCTATGACAAGAATGCCATGAGCCAAAGCTCAGTAGGATAACACTATAACCTTTTAACTAATCTCATAGTACAAAATTCACCACAACGTATATCATATAACACCCAGTACAATTTATAGTCAAGGAGATAGACAAGTTTATGGCAGGGCAGTAGATAAGTCAATAAACATGTGAGCATAAGATGCCGTGTATGCAACGCAGATGTCCAACCTGACATACACCCATATGATAACAGGAATTCCACACCGAGAATTACCAGAGTAAACTTTATGGGAATTTAATCACCAAATCTATCCTCGCCTCATTGCGAATAGTAAATGCTTCGCTGGGCTTTATGCCATATTTGTTTTACTCAATGGCAACAACGTGGGGGCGGGCCATTAACATCCATCCTTATCCTCCGGCCAACCAAAATAATTACAGTAATAATGCGCAAATAATCCCACATTAAGGACTAGGATGCTCGTTTGGTGTCAATCCAAAGTCAAATCATCAAAATCAGAATGCTAACAACGAACTCATGGTGTCTAACAATCTTCATAATAAACCATTTCAAACACCAACTAAATTTGTAACACTGGGGACGCACCCAGGGTGTACAAGGGGAATATATCCCAAAATATTTTCAAAAAAATGGCAACCAGGGAAGCCTTAGATTTAGAACTAAGAGGAACAATTCAATACAGCCCATCCCAACAACGATTTACGTAGATGAACTCCAATATACCAAGTTGCAAGTGACAATGTTCATAATGTGTAATATTGATCTCAAATGCAACTATCTACAGCATAACATTAACTAGCATGACAAAGTTCAATTCTCAAGATACAACTCAAACTCGATGGCATGAGTTATAATTATCATACATTCATTTAAAAATACTAATCAACTAATTCAAATCAATCAAAATAAGAAATTAGGTCTCACGACAAAAGGTACTCAAATATACATATAGCAACGGCCAAGTTCGAGTATTAAATTAAAAAGGTCGACAAGGTTTTGGGGCATCTAGATTTGGAATCAAGTTATGATTTTTAGACATCAATTAGATAAAAATATTTTTTATAACTCTTATATTTAACACTAAGGCCAAAACCTTAGGCAAACAGGTGAGTAAAGCATTCTAAGAAAAAACGGTTAAGCACTTTTCTCCAAATTTTATAGAACATATGCCTTTGTTGGTCTCAGTTTTGTGGTATTTGATCAAGTTAAAATGAGCCCATTTTTGGATATATTCTAGTTGAACATGTTCCCTACAAGTTTCATATTTAGTGTTAAGGGTAGTTATTTGGAACAAGTTAATGATTTTGGCTATTTTATAAAATAGGTTCTCTCAGCCACCAAAACTCAGTAAAACCGATTTTAGACAGTGAGTTCGAAACGATTTTAAGGCATCTAGGTCTGATTTTTAGGCAAAAAGTAGTTCAATATATTAGCTACAATGTTCATGTAGACCACGTTCGGAGTAGATCACTAAAAATAGAGGTTTTGAGCTACACAAAAATATGCAACATAGGTGTCCTTTGAGAGCTCAAACACAATAGAGAGTTTCAAAGGGGTTTGGACTTACCAAACCTCAATATTTTATGCTCCGTTTTTATGCGTTCTTAGATATACATTTTATTTACAACTTTTATGTTTTTGCTAAAGCTCGGATCTCATTGTAAACTACGGTTTTTAGGTTGGTATTGTCGATTGGTCGAAAAATGACACACTTTGGTAAAATTGCAATATCTCGAGTTTTATTCACTCAAAGGGATTGAAACAAACTTTGGATGAAAGATAACACAAAAATCTAAATTGGGACATAAAGAACATGCTTAGATCAAGTTTCTACGTTGAGTTATGGAGTTCCAAATTTTAGGGCAGAAATATCAAAGTTCTCAAAAATCAAGTCCTTATATGCTCAAGTCTCCTACTTATGATATGCCAAGATTTTGTTCTATTTCTTTACATGCTTCTGTTTTTGACATGAATATTAAGGTTCCAGCATACTTCTAAGTCATCAAACACAAAAATGACAACACACAAACACATTTCATATCATTCAAGAACACAACAGCCTCTATTTCTCAACTATAACGCCTTTTCGGTTTGTTTTCGGTTCTCGATTTTTAAAGTGTTTAAAGAGATGAGTTGAGGGATATTTTGAGTAATATTAGACATAAGATTTAGAGGTTTTACTTACTTATTTAGAAGATCAAATGAGGGTGGATGGTAGATTAGGACTTAGCTTTAGGACAATTTCCTTGATTCCTTCTTCTTCTCCTTCTTTTTCTCCCTCAAACTTATATGAACACTCAAAAAATATGAAGGTCTGGTCCCTCATCTCTCTTGACCAAAAATGTGTAGAGGAGAAAGGGGTGTTTGGCTTGGTTTATATAGGAAAAAGCTAGGGAACATAAAGGGAACAAAATCATTTCACTTTAGTCCTTTTTTCCTTTCTTCACATGAGTGATTTGATTTTGTTCAAGTTTTGAGGGAACAAATCAGATTTGGTGGAGGGAATACAGCTAGGGTCAATTTGGGGAGACAAAAAATCTGATCTCAATCAATCATGGAGTTTTGCATTGGTTTGTGTGCCCTTTAATGCAAGAAAATGCTTTAAAAATTAATTTGGTGTATTTTTTTAGTGCCTTTTCCTATTAAAACTTACTATTTTAGTATGTTTATGATAAACTTAGTATTTTCATAAATTATCATAATTTTCATAGCAATTGCTTAAATCGATGTAGTCTTTTAAGTCAAATTAAGCTAATTTGATAATATATGGCTTTTTGACTTATTTTATTGTGTATGAATTTCAATAATAATTTATTTTCTTTTGTTAATCTATAATACCATATTATTATGTATATTACTGGTTCAATAAGTGTTGGATCATCATAATACTTGATTTGATACCTTTCTCATCTTTTTAAGCTTAAAAGAAAACAAAAAGTTACTTTTTGGCACAACTTCCAAAGTGGTCGGCCACTAAGAGGTGTTTTTGTTATTTTTGATGTTATTTTATCTTTTACTACTTACTTGTTCTTAAATTCTTGATTTAGGGTGTCCATGTGTCAAAATTTGAGTTTTTAAGACTTTTTTCTGTATTATGAGCAAAATGGTCATTTTACCCTACTTATGAGAATTTTTTATTTTTAATTCATTATTTGATGATAATTACTTGATTTAGAATGCTGGGAGATTCTCTAGAATTTTGGATCGGACTTGGGGTTTTTCGAGTTGAGTTAGGGTTTCGAACCTCTTTCGTGTTTTATGACCTCGTGGGCTATCCATTAGTAATGCTTAGGGTTTGGGTTAGGTCTTTACACATGTCATTATCAACTAGATTGTTACAACTAGGATCCGAACCAGGTCGTTACACAATTCTTAGTATTGGCATATTTAATAACCTCTCTGTGGCCTCCCACTAGTTATATGCTATGCTTCTAAACATAAATGTTAAGAGGTCAACCCTATCGTCTTTTGCTACCTTAAGTCCATCCAGAATACATATTGCATCTTTCAAATAATTCTTCGCCTTTGTTGGGCTAAGGGTTCCTACGAACTTATTGGCACCCAAATCCTTGAACAATTTGATCAGAGAATTCCCAGTTCTTTCAGCTTGGATTGCAATCCATCTCGAATTTTGCTCCGTTAGTTTTCAAATCGCTTCCAGCGTCCTAGCGGTCAGGTTAGGTTGGTTTATCGATCTCGCTTGTGTAGACACTTCTTGTTGTTCTTCATTAAATTGATTCGGAATGAACGACACTCCATCTAAATTTTCCATACTTCCCATATTTCAAGAAAGGTATGGAATTAGGATTTGATACTAGAGTCCAACTAAAGAAAATTTAACAAAAGGGGATATCTTCCCAATCTAACCCCAGGGACCCGCTCTCCAACCCAGGTTAGTTTATTCTGCATGATTACACTTTGAAAATCTAAGATCTTAAGCCATTTCTTTACATGAAAAACTTTGTGTAGGAAATCGTGAAAATCCTTGGTTTGAATAGAAGGGAACAACTTCTTAAAACAGGTGTTTTTAGGGTCAAAAAATAAGCTTAAATAGGTATTAGTTAAATAGCTAAGACATAGGTTCGTATCATCAATTTAAGAGATAAAGTTTTTCGCAACAAACAGCTAAGTTTGCTTGAGTGGATTGGACCCCGCTCAAGCAATCAAGAACCTGGGAGTTTTTTCTAACTCTCTGCTAAGTGACCGCTCGAGCAAACAGGCCTCCGCTCGAGTGTTTACCTGCATTGCATAATCTGCATAAGCAATAAAAAAAAGAAGACAAGAACTACCTTTAAATATCCTCTTTTACTCTATATCTCAAGATTCAAACAAAATATCCATGTCTCACTTTGATCCTTACAATATATCAAGTGTCTTATATGTTGGAGGCAAAACTTTCAAGATCATTATTTTTTGAAACGATTTTCAGTAAAAAATTAACTGGACGGGTAAACACCGAAACGGGCTCTAGATAAAATTTTTGACGATGAACGATCAAAATAAAACACGTGCAACCAAAGTTAATTTAGAAGAATACTTTTTGTCGATCGATTCTTCAACTACGATTTGATTCCGAGTTGAAACTACTGTCAGATCTTCTACTGTATTTCTTTACGCGATCATCGAACGTAGTGTGGGCTACGGACAATCGAGAACTCATACCGACAGAATCCAGACATATTTAGTCTTGAAAGACAAATTATGATATGTTATCAAACTGGTTCAGCCTACCCACATATATATATATATGGCTACAGTAGGGACCTGAGGAGTAATTATGAGTAAGACTTCCAGTGGAACATAGACACCTTCCATCGGTGTCTGCAATTATGGAAAGACAGTAGTGGTTTCTGCAATTTTCATAAAACACTGAATTATAATTCACACCACTAAAGAACTATAATTGCACTCTGACCCATAATCTCAAGACCTTCTTGCATTGAGCTTCTGTTATTAAATGCTTACCATTTCTCCCCACGTTAAAATTCCCGATACCTGCTAATTAAATTTAATTACTGATAATTTAATTTAATCGACATCTTGATATTTCTTAAGCCCTTCCGCTTAACTTATTTGACCGTCGGATAATCAAATCCACCTACAGGGTTTAGCCTAGTCAAAACTTATAAGTTTCCTTAAGGGAGTATTGTCAATCCCGATCTTTTGGGACGTGGATTCCGTCAATAACTAATATTCGTCATAAAAATAATATCGCTATCCAACTCACCGAGAATATAGACTCATATAAGATCGCACCATCTAATGAATCAAAACAACAAATATTAAATATATGCAAATCAATAATTATTTCAGGATTAAGAGGATAAGCACTATTTATAATAACCTTTGGGTGCGAATTAATTTATATAGTCAGTATAAAATTAATTATCCAAAATGTCCTGTTCAATACACACAAAGTGTACTAGCACAAAGAGTCGAAACAATAGACAACGCTATTATCTGTTCCCCGTAACCAAGATAGGCCTACTAAAACTTTGCGCCACAGTTGTACCGATGGTATATTCATTTTCATCTAAACTGTGAACATAAAACTTATATTCTACAAGAACCTAAAATTTGATCTTTTGTGTGCAAGCCCTACAGTACATACCAGATTAAATACTATATAGAATATTGGACATCTATGCATAACAAAAAAATAATATACATATATTACTCATAAAGATTATCATAAAATAAAAAAAATAATTTTATTGAAATAAAATAAAATAATAAAAATATGATTTTCAGTATATCAACTATAACAATCTCCCACTTATACTCAAAATCATGCTGCCATACATCTGACTCCCATACCCTCTACATGACAATCAAAAGTCTTAGCCGGTAAGCTCTTTGTAAAAGGATCTACAAGGTTGTCTCTTGATGCAATCTTGATCACAGCAGCATCACCTCTCTATATAATTTATCGTATCAGGTGATACTTACGCTCAATGTGCTTGCCTTTCTTATAGACCCTTGGATCCTTCGAGTTTGCAACCGCTCCGCTATTATCACAGTAAAGTGTAATATCCAACTGCACTGAATGTACCACCTCTAGATCTAATAGGAAGTTCCTGAGCCAAACGGCCTCTTTGACTACTTCAGAAGTTTCCACATACTCGGCCTCCACAGTGGAATCAGCAATGTAGGACTGCTTGATATTCTTCCAACTTATGGCTCCACCTCCTAAGGCATACACATATCCTGAGGTAAACTTACGGGAATCCTTGTCAGATTGGAAATCTGAGTCTGTGTACTCCAAAGGTACTAAACTGTCTGCCTGGTAAACCAACATATAATCTTTAGTCCTTTTCATGTACTTGATTATATTCTTTACTGCAGTTTAATGCTCCTGTCTTGAGTTAGACTGATATCTGCTAATCATGCCAACGGCAAAGTAGATGTCGGGTTTAGTGCAAAGCATAGCATACATGAGGCTTCCTACTACTGAAGCATAAGGAACCGTCTTTATCTTCTCTATCTCATCAGGGGTCTTAGGACATTGATCATTGAATAGAGTGATTTCATGCCTGAAAGGGAAAAATCTTTTCTTGGAATCCTGCAGCCTAAAACGAGCTAGGATATCATTGATATACTTTGCTTGTGATAAGCCCAACATCCTTTATTTTCGATCTTGCATAAGCTTGATCCCAAGAATGTGACTGGCTTCTCCCTAGTCCTTCATATCAAACTGCCCAGATAATCATACTTTAACCAAAGATAATGCCCCCACATCATTTCTGATAAACAAGATATCATCTACATAAAGTACTAGGAAGATCACCATGCTTTCGTCACGCTTCTTGTACACATAAGACTCATCTGGACTTTAATTAAAATCATAAGACTTAATGGCTTGATCAAACTGAGGGTTTCAAGACTTTGATGCTTGTTTAAGTCCATAAATGAATCTCTTAAGATTGCACAACATGTGCTCCTGGCTCTTTACAATGAATCCGTCTGATTGTATCATATAAATACACTCGTCAAGACTTTCGTTTAACAAAAGCTGTCTTAACATCTATTTTTCAGATTTTGTAATTGAAATGTGCTGCAATGGATAAGAGAATTCGGATAGACTTAAGCATGGCTACCGACGAAAAGGTTTTCTCATAGTCGATCCTTTCTTTCTGAGTAAATCCTTTTGCAACAAGCCTAGCTTTAAAGGTTTCAACCTTCCCGTTTGCTCATCTCTTCTTCTTGTAGATCCACTTGCTTCCAATGGGTTTTATTCCTTCAGGTGGTTCTACAAGTTTTTAGACCAGATTGGAATATATAGATTCTATCTTTGAATTCATAGCTATTTGCCAAAGATCTGCATCTTTATTTTTTAGTGCTTCATTGTAGTTACAGGGCTTGGTATCTAATTTTGTCAGAATCTTGTCAAACGACTTTTCCAAGAACATATACTGATCAGGTTGATGAATAATCCTCCCACTACGATGAGGCACTACCTGTGTCTATGTACTAACAGTAACAGGCTGTGCAGAATCTAAACCCTGTGCATCAGCACCCTGTTCTTGATTTGCACCTGTCTCGATAATCTTCCCAATACGACGAGGTAATGGGATATTAGTGACTTGTGGTTCTTCTTCCAGAATAATTTTTCTATTGGGCCTGTGATCCGTAGTATAATCCTCTTTCAAGAATCGGGAATTGGTGATAAAAATGATCTTGTTATCCTTAGCGTTATAAAATAGACCACCCTTTGTTTCCTTGGAATACCTTACAAAGAAATAGACTTTCGTCCTCGGTTCCAGCTTATCCTTGTTTCCTTTCAGCACATGTGCCGGACATCCCCAAATATGAATGCATTTCAGACTAGGCTTATGCTCGGTTCAAAATTCTGTGGAAGTAGAAGTTACTGACTTAGATGGCACCAAGTTCAAAATGTAAGCTGCTGTGTCACTCCCCAAACATCTGGGTCACACGAAAACCCACCAAAATACCCATTTTGATACCTAAAAGCATACCCGAGCTCAAGGCTATCATAAAACCTCGAAAGGAACATCCCTATTTCGATTTCATCCAATCGAACGCCGAAAAAAGGTTTTAACCCAAAACTAGATCTAAAACACAAATCATCTTTTCATGCATTTTTAAACAGTAAAACATCATAAGATTACATATATATCCCTTATACAACAATAAAATCTGAAATCCTACCTCGTTGGGTTAAAAACTCGACGCCTCGATCCACGTGCAAAACTGAGCTTTGTCGAAATCAAATTCTGACGGGATGGATACGAAGCCCTCGATGCCGATACCAAGGATCACCAGTTGGTTTATCAAAAACCAAGCCCCGGGCCCCTGAGAAGTTAGAGAGAAGGCAGAGAGGATATGGAGGAAATTTAGGAGTTAAGTTTTCAAAATATATTTTTAGAAAATATCTAAGTTATGATATTTATAGGCCTCCAAAATATCTTTTTTTTTTTAAATTTTGAAATTCGCATGGCAACTCTCTACAATCTCGAAAACTGACCCCGCATGCTCAAATAAACATTAACATGCATCAAAATGAGTAAATCATACACCACAGACATATATATGAAAGACACATCACTTACATATAAGTCTCAAAAAGAGACGGGTCCAGGTCCCACAACTCTCCCCCTTAAGAAATTTCGTCCCCGAAATTCACAACAAGGTTACAAGGTAAAAAGGTCTAGGTATTTAGCACGCATCTCAGACTCAAGCTCCCATGTAGTTACTTCAATCCCGTGATGAAGCCATAAGATCTTGACGTAAGCAATGGTTCTGTCCCACAACACTCGCTCTTTTGTGTCAAGAATCCTCACTGGACGCTCCTCATAAGTGGCATCCTCCTCAACCCCCAGCTCAGCCCAATCTATCACATGTGAAGGATCAGGCTCGTACCTCCGAAGCATAGAAACATGAAACACGTTGTGCACAAGTGCTAACTGAGGTGGTAAAGCCAAACAGTAAGCAACCTCTCCAATCCTATCAAGAATCTCGAAAGGTCCAATGAAACGCTGTGATAACTTCCCGCTATGACCAAATCTCATCAAACCTCTACGTGGTGAGACCTTTAGAAACACATGATCCCCCACTGTAAACTCCAAAGGTCGCCTCCTCTGATCTGCATAACTCTTCTGGTGGCTCTGCGCTGTAGCAAGGCACTGGCGAATCACAGCAACCTTCTCTGTCGTCTCCCGTACCATGTCTAGCCTCAAGACTGTGGTCTCTCCCACATCTGTCCAACACACGGGTGATCTACACAGTCTGCCATACAAAGCCTCAAACGGTGCCATTCCAATACTGGACTGATAGCTGTTGTTGTATGCAAACTCTGCTAAAGGTAGATGATCCTCCCACGAACCTCTGAAGTCAAGGATACAAGCCCTCAGCATATCCTCCAGAATCTGTATAGTCCTCTCTAACTGGCCATCCGTCTGGGGGTGAAAAGCAGTACTGAACAACAAGTTCGTCCCCAAAGCCTCCTACAAACTCTGTCAAAAGCGCGATGTAAAGCGCAGGTCTCGGTCTGAAACAATAGATACCGGCACTCCGTGCAATCTAACTACCTCCCTGATGTACAAGCTACTTAGTCGTTCCACCGAATCCCTCACTCGAATGGAGAGAAAGTGCACAGATTTCGTTAACCTATCAACCACAACCCACACGGCGTCGTATCCCCTAGTTGACCGAGGAAGTACTGACACAAAGTCCATCGCGATGTGCTCCCACTTCCACTCTGATATGGGGTGTCAGCCTCTGATGCTTCACCTTTACCTGCTGACAGTGAGGCATCGGGAGACAAACTGGATCACATCTCTCTTCATCCCTATCCAATAGAACTGACGACGTAAGTCATGGTACATCTTCGTGCCTCCAGGATGCATGGCAAGACGAGAATGATGACACTCACATAGTAACTCAGCTTGGCATGACTCTGGCACGAACAACCTGCTTGCCAACCTCAGACTCTGATCAGAACCCACTATCCAGCCTGTTGTATCCTCGCCACTAGCAATACGGTCTCGTATCATCTAAGTCTCCTGGTCCACCTGCTGGACCTCTAACACACGTGCTATCAACGCAGGTCGAGTAACTACAGAAAACAAGGTGGCACCCGTCTCAATCTCCCTGAGGCACAAATCAAACTCCCCAGCATCTGCAAGCATGTTCCACTCACGTATAACCACAGAAGCTAACGACCCGTGAGACCTCCTACTGAGCGCGTCAGCCACCACATTGGGCTTCCCAGGATGATACTACAAGTCAAAATCGTAGTCCTCTAACAACTCCATCCACTGTCGCTGGCACAAGTTCAGGTCCTTCTGCGAAAATAAGTATTTTAAGCTCTTATGATTGGAAAAAATCTCGAAATGCTCACCATATAGATAGTGACGCCATGTCTTCAAGGCGAAGACCACAGCTGCCAACTCTAAGTCATGCGTAGGATAGTTCCTTTCATGTGTCTTCAACGGTCGGGAATCGTATGCTACAACCTTACCGTCCTGCATCAAAACACATCCAAGGCTGTCGTGTGAAGCGTCACAGTACACAGTATAACTCAAACCTTGCTCTAGAATGATCAACACTGGCGCACTGGTCAACTTCATCTTCAGCTCCTGAAAAGTTGACTCACATGACTCACTCCAAGCGAACACAACTCCCTTCCGAGTCAGACACGTCATCAGTGCAGCGAGTCTAGCAAAATCCTTCACGAACCGTCGATAGTAGTCGGCTAGACTGAGAAAACTACGTATCTCAAAGACACTCTTCGGTCGCTCCCAACCAGTCACAGCATCAGTCTTTGACGAATCCACAACTACTCTATCTGTCGACACCACGTGTCCCAAAAATCTCACCTCTGACATCCAGAATTCGCACTTCTTGAACTTCGCATACAAGCGATGTTCTCTCAGAAGCTATAAAATAATACGCAAGTGCTCTTCGTGTGCCTCCTTGGTGGGTGAATATATCAGAATATCATCCACAAATACCACTACAAAACTGTCCAAGTAAGGATGGAAAATCTGGTTCATCAAACCCATGAACGTAGCAGGTGCGTTCGTCAGACCGAACGGCATAACCAGAAACTTATAGTGACCATAGCGAGTCCTAAAGGCGGTCTTCGCTATGTCCTCATCCCTAATCCTCAACTGGTGATATCCCGACCTCAAGTCAAACTTCGAGAAACAACTCGAACCCCTCAGCGGATCAAACAAGTCGTCTATCCTCGGCATCGGATACTTGTTCTTCACTCACTGTCACCTGGTTCAGTTTTCTATAATCAATACACAGACGCAAAGATCCATCCTTCTTCTTTGCAAAAAGGGCAGGAGCTCCCCACGGCGAAGTACTCAGACGTATAAACTCCCTGTCTAGCAACTCCTGTAACTGCACCTTGAGTTCACGCAACTCAGCTGGTGCAAAGCGATACGACGGCACAAAAATGGGAGCAGCTCTGGGAACTAGATCAATAGAGAACTCCAGTTGAGGATAGTCGCACACATCATCACGGCTCGGTGGCAACTCGTACAAATCATCAAGAAAGACGTCAGGATAGTCGCACACCACCAGAGGTAACTCTCCTCAAACTCCAACCTCCTCATCCAACATGAGAGCTGAGTGAAAGAAACCCAGGTTGCCCTGGTTCCGCATAACGCCTGGCATAGAGCTCAAACCCTCATATCGGTCTCCTACAAAACAAAAACAATCTCCCGCCGGTGTACAAATCGTCACCCTCTGTCGATCACAATCGATAAAGGCACGATAGGTGATCAGCCAGTCCATCCCTAGAATGACATCGAACGCAGTCATGTCTAGAATAACAAGGTCAAACTCTAAGCAATGACTGGTGACCTCCAACACGCAAGATCTGCAGATAAGGCTCAACTTCACACTCCCACTCACTGGGGTCTCTACGCACAAGGTACTACCCAACTAGTCCATCTCAAACCCCAAAGCAGATACAAAAGAAGCAGATATAAACGAACGTGCTTCTCTAGTGTCGATAAGAACACTGGCCCATGATCTGAAGACTAGAAGAGTACCTCTGATCACGGAGGTGGTAGCAGCAACATCAGAACCAACCGTTGCTCTAGAAGAACTGGGCTCTGTAAGGACGTAAGCTCTGGCCGGTCCATTGCGATCCTACACTGTTGACTGCCTGCCCGACTGCATTGAAGCTCCTCCCTTTGCAAAACGGGACGTCTGAGCTCTAGGCTGTGAATACATCTGTCTCCCTGGCCTAATGGAACTGCTGGTGCTCCTGCTATGCTCTGAATGTTCCCACCCTGAGGACAATTCCTCCAGATGTGCCCAGACTTCCCACACTCAAAACAAACCACTGGCCCCCTTCCTTGAGCCTGCGACTGCGACTGTGCCTGAACAGGCATGGGACTATTGCACTCTGCTGCGCGGTGTGCTGGTCGCTGGCATCTATGACAAAGCGCCCTCTAATCTGACCGTCCCGCTGAGGCTACGGGAGGCGTGGATGTAGAAGACTGGGGTGGATACAACCCCACTGGATGCGAACTTGGACTAGACGTCTGTCGACGCTTGTCCCTGCGTCCCTAGAACTGCATGTGTCCCCCATCTGATTGACCCCTACTGTCCCTGTCCCTGCACGTCTCGTTCAGGGTATCCTCCACTTTCATAGCAGTCTCCACCAGCTCTGTAAAGACCTGCATCCTGAACGCTGCCACTCTATCTTGGATAGCGGGCCTCAAACCCTTCTCGAACCGTTTTGCACGGAACTCATCAATAGGCACAATCTCCAATGCAAATCTGGATAGGCTAGTAAACTCAGCCTCATACTCAAGCACTGACATCGTCCCCTGCGTCAGGAATAGGAAGTCCTCTCTGTAACGATCTCTCAAAGTCGCTGAAAAGTATTTCTCCAAAAATACCTTCGTGAGCGCATCCCAAGTGCCTGCCACTATGGTCTTGGCGAACTTCCACCACATGTGAGCACTCCCTCTCAACTGAAAGGTGGAACATATAACCGTCAAATCATCTTTCTCAATCTGAAGTGAGTCGAGGATCTTGGTAACCAGCTCTAGCCACTCAGTGGAAACCGTGGGATTGGGATCCCCAAAAAAGGTAGGAGGGTCTAGGCGGTGAAACTCACGCATCGCAACTGTAGCCCTCGGCTCGGGTGCACTCTCCCTACCCCTAGTGGCCTCAGCCAGTTACCGGATGGAGCCGACCATCTCACGCAATAGATCTCCCTCAGCAACAGGTCCTTGGGGTGCATTGGCATCCCCAACATGTGGGACTGGAACGTCCCTTCGGCCAGAACCACGGCCACGGTCTCGTCCTCCCCGCGTGGACATAACTCTATACAAAAGCAACATAACAGGATCAGAATCCGAACAACATGTTATTGCTAACGTAAAAGACAGATAAGCATGCTAACACATAGCCACGTAATATCATGTTATCACATCTCACATACCGAGGAGAGCCGACAAGAAAGACTCGTCCATCTGGATAACCTACTTAGATTCCTTGCTAGAAATCACATTCGCGAAACGCGTCATTAACATGGCTCCCAAGTCTGTTAATACAAACGCCCGAAGGTAAGACTAATCAATTCTAAGGTCCAAACTTCATACCCACGTATACACCACAAGCTATCATGCTTTGTTAGGAAAATGCTGTAACACATGTAATCAAGCACACATACATCCTCACAAGGTGATGTACCCTCTTCCCATGGCTCATAGGTATTCGAACACAGAGCTTTGATACCAAGTTGTCATGCCCCAAACATTCGGGTCACGCGAAAGCCGACCAAAACACCCATTTTGATACCTAAAAGCATACCCGAGCTCAAGGTTATCATAAAATCTCGAAAGGAACATCCCTCTTTCGATTTCATCCAACCGAACGCCGAAAAATGATTTTAACCCAAAATTGGATCTATAACACAAATCATCTTTTCATGTGTTTTTAAACGGTAAAACATCATAAGATTACATATATATCCCTTATACAACAGTAGAATCTGAAATCCTACCTCGTTGGGTCAAAAACCCGATGCCTCGATCCACGTGCAAAAATGAGCTTTGTCGAAATCAAATTATGACGGGATGGATATGAAGCCCTCGATGCCGATACCAAGGATCAGTAGTTGGTTTATCAAAAATCAAGCCCCGGGCCCCCGAGAAGTTAGAGAGAAGGCAGAGCGGATATGGAGGAAACTTATGAGTTAAGTTTTCAAAATATCTTTTTAGAAAATATCTAAGTTCTGATATTTATAGGCCTCCAAAATATCTTTTTTTTTTTGAATTTTTGAATTTGCACGGCAACTCTCTGCAACCCCGGGAACCGACCCCGCATGCTCAGATAAACATAAACATGCATCAAAACGAGTAAATCATACACCACACACATATATATGCAAGACACTTCATTTACATATAAGTCTAAAAAAGAGACGGGTCCGGGACTCACATGCTGTCTGTAAAGCAAATCACCAAAACGAATCGAGTAAATCTGGATAACTCATCATGGACCTTACCATTTCCATAAGAGTCATATTCTTTCTTTCTACTACACTATTCTGCTGCGGAGTACCAGGTGTAGTTAACTATGATGTAATCCCCTCTAATGACAAGTAGTCTTTAAACTCTTCAAAGAGGTATTTTCCACCACGGTTGGATCGTAGTGATTTGATACTTAGACGCTTCTCTGCCTCCCTCTTGAATTCTTTGAATTTCTCAAAGTATTCAGACTTTCGGTGCATCGGGTAAATGTATCAACACTTTGAGTAATCATCAATGAAACTAACGAAGTACTGTAAGCCACCTCTAGCCTAGATTATCATAGGACGACACACATCAAAATGACCCAGCTCTAACGGTTCTTTAGCTCTATAGCCTTTGGCCGAAAAGGGCTATTGGTCATCTTACCCTCTAAGAAAAATTCATAGACTAGAAGTGCCTCCACTTCCAATGAACTCAAAGGTCCATCTGCTACCAGTTTATTTATCTTTTTTAGATTAATATGACCCAAGCGTAAGTGCCAAAATAACGTTTGGTTCATTAAAGAAGGAAACTTTCTCTTATATGGTATTATAGATGTATTATTCATTTCAGTCTGTTATAGTGTAGGAGAGATTTGAGTAATAATATAAAAATTATCCACCAATATACCAGAATAGATAACCCGTTTATTATCATTAATAACCACAGAGTTATTAAAATAAACCAAATATCCATTTTTACCCAATCTAGAAACGAAAACTAAGTTCTTTCTAAATGCAGGTACATAAAGACAATCTCTAAATATTAAAACCCGATCCGTTTTTAGCCAATCTAGAAACGAAAACCGCTGTTACCTTTTATTATTACCCATATGCAGGTAAATCTCCTCATTACTAAGTTGTCGGGTTTCTTGGAACCCTTGCAATGAATTACAAACATGATTAGTGGCTCCCGTATCTACACACTAAGTACTGGTAGATAACACCGCTAAACATGTTTCCACAACCAGTGAACAGAAATTATCCTGTTTGTTCTACTTTTTGAAAAATACTAGACATAGCTTTTTTCAGTGCCGGGTCTGATTGCAGTGAAAACATCTGTCTTTCGGCTTTTTCACACCAGTCCATGGCCCACTAACTACCTTAGGAACTGTGTCTTCCTATTTTTGAACTTTTTTCTTCTTCGTGCCTTTCGGCCTAGAGGAATAACCTTTTTCAAAAATACACATTTTCTGGTATTGAAGGAATACCATTTGTAGTTAAAACTATATCCAAGTTACATTGTCAGTCAACAAAATTTAGTCATGTTAGTTTGTTTTCTTTTAGTATTAAAGCGAGTGGGTTAAAAGTCATTTAATCTTGAGAATCACATAATTAAAAATTATCGTTAATTATGACGAACAAAATTTGAATTCATTTTAATTTGGTTCCCTCTACCATTTTAAAATTAATTTACTAGCAGCCTGAATTCCTGTGAATAGCATGTCACGATGGGCGGACGTCTACTATCCATCATAAGACCAGACATGCTAATTCCTTTTAATTTTACTATCTAAGCAACTGACCATACCAAGTAAAATTAAATAGCTGACACAGTTTTGGTCCAATATATAATAACAGTGACTCAGATGGAGAGAATACTATTATATATAGCTAAGTGTTAATCATCACCTAATCCCAAATCGATTGCTTCGCAATGAACCATTCAGATGGAAAAGTGATCAACACTAACAATTATTCAGAATTATTCGTAAAAAAGATTTGTGCTAGCAATACCACAATTAATTTGTCCGATGGGAAAGAAGACCTTACTGCCAGCACATGATTTAATTGTATTGCCTACAAACTGGTGATAGAGATTGTATAATTTATCTGTGAATAAATTCTCTCTCCTACTTAGATTTTTAAAATAATTTTTAGGGTTATAAAAGTCAATTTAGTTAAAATAAATTTATTAATTTCGAAAGTCACGCGATCTGAAAGAATCAAATATCTTTCCGTGTACACGATTCCAGTGATTCTGGTTTATCAAACCATCTTTTCGTGTTTAAATACGTAACAAATAAAATTTAATAAATACACAGTTTATTCTTTAGCTTTTCAGTTAAGGTAGTGATTAAAGATATTTATTTATTTTATTTTTTGTTTCACATTTTTCAAAAAATAATAATTTATTTTGATTAAAATTTTTTTTATTTAATTAATTTAAAATTCAGAATTAATTCTCACGTTTTTTCAAGATATCCAATTTGAAAAAAAATCATCTTAAATGTGATATTTTGTAAAAACTAAAATATTTAAAGTTTTAATTAATTAATTAATTAATTAAAAAAGCTTACTTTTATTTTTTATTATAAAATATTTTAATTAAAACTGAATATTTGAATTAATTAAATTAACGGGATAAATAAAACTAATATTTATCATTTTTGCAGTTAATATAAAAAAAATAAATTAAATACAAAATAAATATATCCCGATTTTATGATCGAATCGAAACTCTAAAATGTTTCAGTCTCCTGTCTAAAAGGATAAACTTCAAAAATTATTTTTTGAATTAGCTTCTTATCGGTATTTGAGTAGTACCGAAACTGTTTTGAAAAACATCTTTTTCTTTAAAAAAAACTGTAGCAAACCAAGCAAAAAACCGCAGCACCTGTTTGATTAGGAAACTGCTGCTTTCTTGTTGATTGGGAATTGTTGAAAACTGCCTGGGAAAGCGCTGCTGCCTTAAGGCAGCATTTGGCGCGTGCTGTTTGCTTTTGGAAAACACTGTTGCTGCCGAAACAGCCTTGATGGCGCCGTGTTTGGCGTTGATTTGAGAAGCTGTTGCGTTGGAGGCGCTGTTTGGCTGCTGCGCTTTTTGGCTCTGCTGTTTACTTAAAAAACCGACGCATCGAAACAGCTTGTTTGGGATGCTACTGCCCTGTTGCCTAAGGCAGCGTTTGGCTTTTGGATTGCTGAAACAGGTTTTCTGAAAAACCAGCGCTGCTTTGCATGGAAAAGCCACCGCAACTTTGTGCTGCGTTTGGCTCCGCTGAAACTGCTGAAACAATTTGGCTAAAACTTGCTGCTAAACAGTTTTTTATTTATTTATTATTATTTTTATTTTATTTTATCAAAAAAAAAATTAAAAAAAAAACTATGAAGCAACCAAAACTGCAAAACAGGCATTCACGCCGGAGATGCCCTTCTTGGCCACATTAATAACATCAAGATAGTCCTTTCTCCTGGGGTTGGCTTTGGAACTTACCTTGTTGCTGCTCTTACATTCGCCCTTGCACTTGCCTTCTCTGTGGACAATCTCTAGCTCGATTCCCCTATTGCCCACATGTGAAACACACGAACTCCCTATTCTCAGGATGAGCCGTAGATATCAATGATGGGGTGGGAGCATAGCACTGGGTTTGATAAGACCCATGTGGTAACCAACTAGTGTCACCATGTTCCGGTTCGATTCGCCTTTTAAATGGTTGTTCCTTAGATTGCGTAATCTTAACCATTGATTGTGATTTACTCTCCCTAATCCTTCGATTATCCACCAAAGTACTTTTTATTACCATTGCTGTCTCGATTAACTCTAAAAGGACCCTTATTCGTAACGCTGTCACCTTCTCTCAGATAACCGGTCGTAACCCCCTTTCAAACCTTTTTGCCATTAGTTTTTCAATTAACACCGTCTTTAACGCAAACTTTGATAAACTAGTGAACTTCGATTCATATTGCAAAATTGACATGGTTCCCTGTATCAATGATAAAAACTCCTCTCTATAGGTATCTCAGATAGACTCCGGGAAATACTTCTCCAGAAAAACCATAGCAAACGCTGCCCAAGTACCATCCGTCGTTATCCTAGCAAACTTTCACCACTCGTTCGCATCCCCCCAAAGTTGAAATGTAGCAAAACCAACCCTAAGGTCATCTTCTACTATCTACAAGGTATCAAAAGTCCTAGTGATTACCTCTAGCCATTCGGTCGCTACCTTCGAATTGGGTTCTCTTGCATAGATAGGTGGGTTCAATCATTGAAATTATCTCATCATTATAGCAGCCCTTGGTTCAGGATTCCTTGCTCCTCCCCGATTAGTTTCGATTAGGGCCCTTAGTGCGTCACTATCTCTTGGTTAACATCTACTCCATTGGTTTGTTCCTGCGGGGCATTGACATCCCCTCCTTCAGGAATTGGCACTTCAACGCACCTTCGACTGCGACTCCAGTCTCTACCTCTTTCTTATCTAGGTGGCGTCAGTACACAAGGGAAAGACAATCGTCAATTCACAATTCATAGACATATCGTTACTCCCTCTCTAAAAGGAATCAACTCTGAATATCGTTACTCCCTCTCTAAAAGGATTCAACTCAGAATACACACACATTAACCATACATAAACATAATTCACACAAACATATAATCACATTATGAGGGAAAGCCTTAGGGTTGACGTGATAATCTGAGTAATTAATTCAGATTTCTCATAGAAAGAACATCGGCCAAACAATGTGACGCCCCGTCCTCCATGCACGTCGGAACATACATAAATATAAATAAAGGAATATTCTAGTCATTCATTCATATTTACATACGTTAGTTATTATATCATAAAAGAGTTCTGAACCGGTCAAAAGTACATAATTATTACAGTTTTACCAAAAACTTTCAACAATTACACTAAGCGCGAGAGAACTGAATATAAGCACAAATTTAGAGGTCTCGACTCCTCAGAATGTATCAGCAAAATTCACGTGCTCTTAAAACTCACCCTGTTCTTCAAACTCTTCTTCTCACTCTGGGACGACTTCCTCCAAGAACTCCTCCTTACTTGTGGCACGAATGCCATGAGCCAAGGCCAGAAGAAAAACACTCTAACCTTCTAACTAATCTCACGACATAAAATTCACCACGACGCATATCGTATAACACCAAGTACAGTTTATAGTCAAGAAGACAGACAAATTTATGACAGAATAGCAGATAAGTCAAAAATACGTGCGTATGAAATGCAGATGCCTAACCCAATATGCACCCAGATTATAACAGGGATTTCACGCCGGGAATCACCAGAGTATACTTGATAGGACTTTGATCACCAAAGCCATCATCAAGCCTCATTGCGAATAGTAAATGCATCGCCGGGTTTCATGCCACAGCTGTTTTACTCAATGGCAATGGCATGGGGGTGGGCCAACCAATTATCAGCCACCCTTATTCGGGTGACAATTTCCATCTTAAGATGCGTGATGTCTTCGCCGGTGTCAACCCAAAGTCTAAGAGAATTCAAGAGACATTCACATTATACAAAGTACCAAGATGAGGGATTTAGGACTACCACAATTAGGCTCTCTCCGAAATTACCCAAAGTCTAAGCTATCAAAATTAGAATGCTATGGACGAACTCATGGTGCCCAACAGTATCCACGATAAATTATTTCAAACACCGGGGACACACCCAAGGTTTATAAACTAAATCTATAACACCGGGGATGCACCCAGGGTGTATAAGTCACAATTATTTTAAACACCAGGGATGCACCTAAGGTGTATAAACCAAAATATTTTCAAAAATAGCAACCATGGACGCCCTAGACTTAGAATTAAGAACAACGATCTCAACACAGCCCATCCCAATAACGGTTTGCACAGATGGACTCCAATATACCATAATGCAAATGACAATGCTCATGATGTGTACTATTGATCTCAAGTGCAACAATTTATAGCATGGTATTAACATGGCAAGATTCATGGTATAATATGCAAAGTATAAGGTACAAGTATGTGAAGCACAAGCTACAATTCTCAAGTTATGATTCAAATATGATAGCATGGGTTCTAAATCATCATACATTCTCTTAAAACACGAATCAACTAATTCAATTCCAACATCATACAAAAACTAGTCTCATAGTGAAGGGTACTCAAACATACACTTAACAAATTTTAAGGCCAAAAGTCAAGTATTAAATTAAAAGAACCGACAAGGTTTTGGGGTATCTAGACATGGAATCAAGTTATGATTTTTATACACCATTTAGATAAAAATATTTTTTACAACTATCTGTTTAACACCAAGGCCAAATCCTAAGGCAAATGGGTGAACAATTCAACTTAAGAAAAAATGGTTCAGCACTTTTCTCAAGATTTTACCAAAATTATGCTTCTGTTGGTCTCGGTTTTGTGGTATCATTTCAAGTCTAGATGAGCCCATTTATTAGTATGTTCTAATTTAACATGTCCCCTACAAGTTTCATATTTAGAGCTAAAGGTAGTTGTTTGAAACAAGTTAGACTTTTTTGCCATTTTAAAAAGTAGGTTCTGTCATCCGCCAAAACTCAGCAGAGCTGGTTTTGGACAGAGAGTTTCAAAAGGTTTTGGGGTATTATCCCGAGGCTTTAAGGTCTAATTTTTTGAAAAAAATGTACTTCTATATGTTAGCTACAATATTCATGAAGATCACCTTTGGAATAAAACACTAAAAATAGGGGTTTTGAGTTATATAAAAATATGTAACAGAATGTTCCTTGGTGGCTGAAACTCAATAGAAATTTTCAAAGGGGTTTTGACCTAACACAACATAATATTTTGTTCTTATTTTTGGTAGGTATATATATATATACATGTTATCTACAACTTTCATGTTTTGACCAAAGTTTGGATCTCATTTTAAAATAGGATTTCCATGTCGGTAGTGTTGACTGGTCGAAAAATGACACACTTTGATAAAATTGCAATATCTTGAGTTCTGATTATAAAAATGAGTTGAAACCAACTTTGAATGAAAGATAACACAAAACTATAAGTCTGGACATAAAGAACATACTTAGATAAATTTTTTATATTGCGTTATGGCATTTCAAATCTCAAGGCAGAAATATCAAAGTTTTCAAAAATTAAGCCTCTTAGGGTTCAAGTGTTCTACTTATGCCATGTCAAGTTTTTGTTCCATTTCTTTGCGTGCCTGTATTTTAGACTTTAATATCAAGGCTCCATCACACTTAGAGATCATCAAACTCAAAGATAACATCACACAACAACATGTCATATCATTCATAAAGAAAACATCCCATAATTTGTTACTACGACGCCTTTTGGTTTGATTTTGGTTCACGATTCTTAGAGTGTTTAAAGGGATGAGTTGAGGGATACTTTGAGGGATATTAAATATAAGGTTTAGAGATTTTACTTACTTGTTTTGAGGGCTCAAGGAATGGTGTTATGGAAGGACTTAGTTTTAAAACAAAACACTTCTTGATTCTTAGCTCCCTTCTTCCTTCTTTCTCCTTCTTTTTCTCCCTCAAACTTATAGAACACTCAACCAAGTTTTTCTCTCTCTATATGAACGAAAATATGAAGGGGAGGGAGTGGTGTTTGGCTTGGTTTATATAGGCAAAGACTAGGGAACATGGAGGGAACACAAATTTAATTAAGGGTAATTTCTTCTCATTTTTCTCTTCCACTTCACATGGGTTGAGTTGATATGATTTGACATAATGATGGTTTTGAGGGAACAAAATCAGATTTGGGAAAGCTAAATATAGCTAGGGACTATTCGGGGGATAAAAACCTGATCCCACATTAATTAAGGGGTTTTACATTGGTTTACGTGTCCTTTTGTGCAAGAAAATACATTAAAAATTAATTTGATGTATCTTTTTAGTATTTTTTCCTATTAAGACCTATTATTTTAGTATATTTGTGAGAAATATAATATTTTCATGTATTATCATAGTTTTTATAGTAATTGATTAAATAAATGTAATCTTTTAAGTCAAATTAAGCTATTTTGGCAATATATGACTTTTTAACTTATTTTGTTGTGCATGAACTTCAATAATGATTTATTTACTTTTGTTGACCTATAATACTATATTATTATGTATATTACTTATTCAATAAGAATTGAATTATCATAATACTTAATTTAATATATTTCTCATCATTTTAAGCTAAAAAGAAAGCAAAAAGTTACTTTTTGGCACTCTTTCCAAGGTGGTCGGCCACTAAGGGGTATTTTTGGTATTTTTTACGTTATTTTTTCTTTTGCTACTTAATTGTACTTAAATTCTTGATTTAGGGTATCTATATGTCAAAATTTAAAATTTTAAGACTTTTTGCTATACTAGGGGAAAACGGTCATTTTACCCTATTTATGAGAATTTTTTATTTTTAATTTATTATTTCATGATATTTTACTTCATTTAGAATGTTAGGAGACTCTCCGGGTGTTATGGTTTTGTTGCTTGAGTTTTGGATTTTTTTGGGATTTTTGGGCCGAACTTAAGGTTTTCGATTCGAGTTAGGGTTTTGAACCTCGTCCGTACTCTATAGCCTTATAGACTATCTGTCACTAATACTTAGGGTTTAGGCTGGGTCTTTACACGGGTCATTAAAAAAAATAAATATATTATTTGTTCTGGTACATTGGTGGATGATCTGTATGTTATATCTCATATCTCTCCTATATTGTAATTAACTAAATTGAATAACATATCTAATTTACCATATAAGAGAAAGTTTTCTTCTTTAATGAACCAAACATTTTTTGGGACTTATGCTTGGGTCATATTAATCTAAAAATGATAAATGGACTTGTAGAAGATGGACCTTTGGATTCATTGGAAGTAGAGGCACTTCCAATCTGTGAGTCCTGCTTAGAGGGTAAGATGAATAAGAGGCCCTTTTGGCTAAAAGCTATAGAGTTAAAGAACCATTGGAATTGGTTCATTCTGATGTGTGTGGTTCTATGACTATTCGAGCGAGAGATGGCTTTGAGTACTTCATTATTTTTGTTGACGACTACTCAAGGTATGGATACATTTATTTGTTGCATCGTAAGTCTGAATGCTTTGAGAAATTCAAAGAATTCAAGGCAAAGGAAGAGAAGGAGAAGCATCTGGGTAAAAGTATCAAATCACTATGATTCGACCGTGGTAGAGAGTACCTCTTTGGAGAGTTTAGGGACTACTTATCGTCAGAGAAAATTATATTCTAGTTGACTGCACTAGGCACTCCGCAGCAAAATGATGTCGTAAAAAGAAGGAATCGAACTCTTATGGAGATGATAAGGTCAATGATGAGTTATTCAAGTTTACCCAATTCATTTTGGGGACTCCCATTAGGGACAACAACTTATATTCTGAACTTTGTACCTTCTAAGTTAGTACCTTCTACTCCCATAGAATTGTGGACCGAGCATAAGCCTAGTGAGACATATTCGGATTTGGGGGTGCCCAACACATATGCTGAAAGGGATGCGAGTAAGTTGAAACCGAGGACAGAAGTTTGTTTCTTTGTGGGGTATCCTAAGGAAATAAAGGGTGGTCTATTTTATGAACTTAAGGATCATAAGATTATTGTTAGCACCAATGCCTGATTCTTAGAAGAGGATTATATTACCGATCATAGGCCCAAAAGTAAAATTGTCCTAAAAGAAATGAGAGGAAATACCAGTAGAACGGAAGAGAAATCACAAGTCACTAATATCCCAATGCCTCATCGTAGTGGGATGATTATTGGGACATGTGCAGATCATGATCAGGGTACTACCATTAGCATGCTTACAAGCATGTGGGTAATGGTGCACAGGGTTCGAAGTCTGCATAGCGCGTTACTGCTAGTACATAGACGCAAGTAGTGCCTCATTGTAGTGGGAGGGTTATTCATTAACCTGATCGGTATATGTTCTTGGGAGAGTCTTTTGATAAGATCTCAGTAGAACTGGATACCGAGCCCTATAAATACAATGAACCACTCCAAGATAAAGATAAGATCTTTGGCAAAAGGCTATAAATTTAGAGAAAAAATCTATGTATTCTAATCAAGTCTGAGAACTTGTAGAACCACCTGAAGGGATAAAACCCATCGGATATAAGTGGATCTACAAGAGGAAGAGAGAAGCAGACGGGAAGGTTAAAACCTTCAAAACTAGACTTATTACAAAAAGGTTCACTTAGAAAGAATGGATCGATTATGAGGAAATATTTTCACTAGTAGCCATACTTAAGTCCATCCGAATTCTCTAATCCATTGCAGCTCATTTCGATTATGAAATTTGGCAAATAGATGTCAAGACAGCTTTTCTTAGTAGAAGTCTTGACAAGTGTATCTATATGGTACAACCAGACGATTTCATAGCAAAGGGCTAGGAGCACATGTTGTGTAAGCTTAAGAGATTAATTTATGGACTTAAGCAGGCATTGAGGTCTTGGAATACTTGATTTGATCAAGCCATTAAGTCTTATGATTTTGATTAGAGTCCAAATGAGTCCTGTGTGTACGAGAAGCGTGACGAAAGCATGGTAGTCTTTCTAGTACTTTATATAGATGATATCTTGCTCATCGAAAATGATGTGGGGGTGTTATCTTCGGTAAAAGTATGATTATCTAGGCAGTTCGATATGAATAGGAGAAGCCAGTCACATCCTTGGGATTAAGTTATTGTGAGATCCGAAACAAAAGATGATGGGCTTATCACAACCAAAGTATATCAATGATATCCTTACTCATTTTAGCATCTAGGATTTCAAGAAAACATTTCTCCCTTTCAAGCATGGAATCACTCTACCCAAGGATCAGTGTCCTAAGATACCTGATGAGATAGAGAAGATGAAGGCAATTCCTTATGCTTCGACAGTAGAAAGCCCAATATACGCTATGCTTTGTACTAGACCCGACATCTGCTTTGCAGTTGGCATGGTTAGCAAATATCAGTCTAACTTAGGGTAGAAGCATTGGATTGCGGTAAAGAATATAATTAAGTACCTGAAAAAGACTAAGGATTATATGTTAGTTTACCAGGTAAATAGTCTAGTATCTTTAAGGTACACAGACTTGTATTTTTAGTCAGACAAAGATTCTTGTAAGTCTAACTCAAGATATGTGTTTACGTTGGGAGGTGGAGCTATTAGTTGGAGGAATATCAAGTAGTCATGCATTTCTGATTCCACTATGGAGGCCGAGTACATGGCAGCTTCTGAAGCAGCCAAGGCTGCTGTTTGGCTCAGGAACTTCCTGTTAGATTTAGATGTGGGGCCTTCAATTTAGTCAGCTATTACACTTTATTATGACAAGAGCGGAGCGGTTGCAAACTCGAAGGAGCCAAGAGTCCACAAGAAGGGAACGCACATTGAGCATAAGTATCACCTAATACAAGAAATTGTACAGAGGGCTAATGTTGTTGCGACTAAGATTGCATCAAGAGACAACCTTGCAAAAATTCTTTTACAAAGAGGCTACCGACTAAGACTTTCGATAGTCATATAGAGGACATGAAAATCATATGTATGACGGTATAGTTTTGAGTATAAGTAGGAGATTATCAGTATTGTATATTTAAAACCATGAATTTTATTTGGTTTTAGTATTTAATTTTATTTTAATAAAATTATTTTTCCATTTTATGAGAATCTTAATAAGCAATACATGCAATTTCATTTCTTTAATGTTATGCATGGTTATCCTTTATTCTGTACAGTATTTAATCTGGTGTGTAGAAATACGAGTTGCATACAGAAGACCAGATTATAAATTTTTGCAGAATATAAGTTTTTATTCACAGTTTAGATGAAAATAGAAAAAATATCAGTACAACTATAGCACAGAGTTTTAGTAGGCCTATCTTGACTACAGGGAACAGATAATAGCGTCGTCTATTATTTCAACTCGCTGTGTTAGTGCACTTTGTGTGTATTGAGCAGGACCACACTGGGGTAATTAATTTTATACTGTCTATATAAATTAATTTACACTTCAGGTCCTTGAGATGATCATGATAATTCTGATGACGAAGTCTGTAATCATATGGTTTCATTTTCTCTCTAGTCTTTCCAAGGGTTGCTCCGTTCCTCTTGGCCTCTACCATATGTTCTTGATGTGCTAGAATGTTGAGTTTGATTGTCTCTTCCAATAACTGGATCATTTTTTCAAGCGGTTGGTCATTCTAGGATAAAATAAACATGATAAAAGATATGGTTGTGGTATTTACCTAGTCATGTGATCCATTATGACTTGGTGGTTAATTCTTCATCAGGCTCTAAACGTTCATTGTTGTGATCAAGATTCTTCATTCTTTGTTAGTGATGGCAAAAATTCAGACTTTATCACTTTGGTGGGAAGGCCAGCGTGATTATTGATGTATATAGACGTACCTCCTTTGCTAGCGTACTAAGGTTATCATGAGTTCGAGGTTATTTATCATTTTTCACTTTCTTACTACCGGTATGAATCTTTTGCTTCTCGATTTATTGGATGGGTGGGTCAGCTATGAACTAGTCTGGAGAAGTTTGAACTGTGCTATATAGTGGTGTCGCGAGTCGTTTGGTGTGAAGCTGTTGTTTCTAAATTTAGATTACTGGTGGTATAGTTCTATTTGTTGGAAATTTTGAAAAGATATAGTTAGTTGAATAATCCATTACTTAACTATTCTTGCAATAGGAGTCTTGATCTTCAAAACTTTGCTAAATGCAGACATTGATAAATATTCTAAGCCGTGACATCAACAAGAAATCTGTTTCACGCTTAAAGAGGTGCTAAGAGGTTTTCGTACATCGTCTCAGTTTCTCGTGAAAGCGCTAAGGCCTAATAACGTAATATTCTGACGATCGTTATTACTCATAAATCTATGGGGAAAGGTTTTGAAGGTCGACAGTCAAACACACGGGCGGGGTAAGAACATCTTAGGGTGGAACCCAGGTGCTTCAAAGATAGGTTGGATGAGGTCAAATGGTCATGGTTAAGGCAATTACCATTGACACAAATTGAGTGGTCATTCGAGATTCAGATGTAGGAGAAACAAATAGAGGACAATGAACAATACTTTAAACAAGTGTCCCCATAACAAGTCTAGTACAATTAAATTATGATAAAAGAGATGTTTAAGCAAAAGGGGCAGCCAAACTAGATACTTGCCCTGAAATTACGTCGGCCTAACATACTTCAATTCAAGTATCCAAATCTACTTCCCTGGTAAAGATTTCAAGAGTGTACGAAGAATTTACAAAATCAATACAACAGATTGTGGTTTTAGAACCGAGAGAAATGAACAATGGTAGAAAATTTTATCAATGTCGAATATTTGGAACGGGTACTTAACAAAGAATTGATATCGAGTTCTATAAGAGAGGAGTTAGTTTACGGATGATGACTCGAATCGGAGGAGAATCAAATGCGAATACCGGTCATTATCGAGGCATGAAAACTTGAGGAAAAGGGTACTTTCTAGGATTGAATTTCTAATAGGGTTATCAACAAGACTTGGGTGCATAAGAGTTACCAACAAACGACACTTGACGATATCATTGAGGACTAATGATATAAGAAGAAAGGACATACAAAAGAACTTCAAAAAATTGACACCAGGGCTTGGGGTAAATGAGAAAATGACTTATAAGGATGAAGTCGCGGGGTTCTAATAGTGCGCACTATTGTCTACCCCCCTTAAAATAGAATAACTCGTTGCATGAATCTCCAATCTTCGATCTCGATGGTCTTACCCGTCCTTCGCATGTAGATTCCCTGCTGCTTCTGATCCCGATAATGTCCTAACATGACTCGCTATAAGACTAAGGCATAGAAGATTTTAGTTCTTATAATGTATGGATGATAATTATTAGTAATACAACGCATCCTATAGAGCTCCAACGTGACAAAATGCATGATTTTCCATAACCCAAGGCCTGAAGGTTCACTAAACCTAAGCTCTGATACCAACTGTGATGCCCCGTTCTCCGGACACGTCGGGACATACATAAATATAAATAAAGAGATATTCTAACCATTCATTTATATTTACATACGTTAGTTATTACATCATAAAGGAGTTCTGAACCGTTCAAAATTACATAACTATTACAGTTTCACTAAAAAAATTCAAAAATTACGCTAAGCATGAGAGAACTGAATATAAGAACAAAAGCAAAGGTCTCGACTCCTCATAATGCATCAGCGAAACATGTGCATATTAAAAAAGAAAAGGAACACAAAAACAAGGGGCATACCCTAAGCCTTACAAAACACCCACAAGAAACATGTGCATATGAGATGCTATGTATGAAATGTAGATGTCCATCCCAATATGCACCCAGATTATAACAGGGATTCCACACCGAGAATCACCAGAGTAGACTTAATGGGACTTTGATCACCAAACCTATCCTCACCTCGTTGTGAATAGTAAATGCGTCACTAGACGTCATGTCACATCAGTTTTACTCAATGCAACGATGTGGGGGCAGGCCAACCAATTTATCAGCCACCCTTATTCGGACCAACAATCCCCACCTTAAGAACCAAGATGCTCATTTGGCATCAATCCAAAGTCTAAATCATCAAAATCAGAACGCAAGAGACGAACCCATGGTGCTCAACAATATCAGGGACATTTCAAATATCAGGGACATGCCTAAGGTGCACAGGGGTATTCATCCCAAAATATTTTTGAAAAATGGCAACCAGGGATGCCCTAGACTTAGAATCATGAAAGACAACTCAACATAACCCATCTCAATTATAAATCAGCCAATCGACTTCTGAGTGGCACTATTATGTTCCCGTACGTTAGGTTCTCGTACATCAGCGTTCCCGATCACTACGACATATAGTGGTAGTTCGGCTCAAAACGTGATATGGCTCAAGACATAACACAGCTCAGGACATACATGGTCCAAAGTTAACATATCCAATACAATAATCCGAATGGCACCATTATGTTCCCGTACGTTAGGTTTCCGTACATAAGCGTTCCTGATCTCTACGACATATAGCGGCAGTTCGGCTAAAAACGTGATACGACTCAAGACGTAACATGGCTCAGGACATACATGGCCCAAAGCTAACACCCCCACAACAGTTTACACATATGGACTCCAATATACCAAGATGCAAGTGATAATGCCCATGATGTGAAATATGGATCTCAAGTACCACTATCTATAGCATGGCAAAATTCATGATAAAACTCACAATTCATAAAGTACAGGTATGTGAAGCACAAGTTATAATTCTCAAGATATGATTCAACATGATCGCATGAATTCGAAAACATCATAAATTCACTTAGAAATACCAATCAACTAATTCAAATCAAACATTATTTAAAAACTCGGGTCTCATAGTAAATGGTATTTAATTCATACTTAGCAACTTTTAAGGCAAAAAATAAGCATTAAATTAAAATGACCGACAAGGTTTTGGAGTATCTGGACTTGAAATCAAACTGTGATTTTTATACACCTTTTAGATAAAAATATTTTCTACAACTATCATGTTTAACACCAAGGTCAAAACCTAAAGTAAATGGGTGAACAATTCATATTAAGCAAAAATGGTTTAGCACTTTTCTCAAAATTTTACCAAAATTATGCTTATGTTGGTCTTGATTTTGGGGTACCATTTTAAGTCCAAATGAGCCCATTATTTAGTATGTTTTATTTTAGCATGTCCCCTACAAGTTTCATGTTTATAGCTAAGGGTAGTCGTTTGAAACAAATTAGACTTTTTAGCCATTTTAAAAACTAGGTTATGTTAGCCACCAAAACTCAGCAGAGCTAATTTTGGACAGAGGGTTTAAAATGGTTTTGGGATATCATCCCAAGGATTTAAGGTCTAATTTTTGGGCATCCAAGTACTTCAATATGTTAGCTTCAATATTCATGTAGACGACTTTTGGAATAGGTCACACAAAATAGGGGTTTTGAGCTATATAAAACTATGTAACAGAATGTTCCTTGGGGCTGAAACTCAATAGAGAGTTTCAAAGGGATTTGGACCTATCAAGACTCAATATTTTGTTCTCATTTGTTGGTGGTAGATAGATATACATGCTATCTATAACTTTCATATTTTGACCAAAGTTCGGATCACATTTTAAAATAGGATTTTCAAGTCGGAAGTGTTAACTGGTCGAAAAATGACACAATTTGGTAAAATTACAATATCTTGAGTTCTAGTTATGCAAATGAGTTGAAACAAACTTTAGATAAACGATAACACAAAAATCTAAATCTATGCATAAATAACATTCTTAGATCAAGTTTCTACATTGAGTTATGGCGTTTCAAATCTCATGGCAGAAACATCAAAGTTCTCAAAAATTAAGCCTCTTAGTTTCAAGTCTTCTACTTATGCCATGTCAAGTTTTTGTTTAATTTCTTTGCATGCTTGTGTTTTGGTCAGCGAAATCAAAGATAACAACACACAACAACTTCTCATATCATTCATAAACATAACAACCCCTAATTTCCAACTACGACACCTTTTTGGTTTGATTTCGGTTCTTGGTTCTTGGAGTGTTTAAGGGAATGTGTTGGGGAATATTTTGAGGCATCTTAGACACAAGGTTTAGAGATTTTACTTACTTGCTTGAGGGCTCAAAGGATTGTGGTATGGAAGGGCTTAGTTTTAGGAAAACACCTCTTGCTTCACATTGGCTCCTTATTCTTCTTCTCCTTCTTTTTCTCCCTCAAACTTGTATAATACTTCAAGAACACTCAAATCTAGTTTTCTCTCTCTATATGGACGAAATATGAAGGGGAGAGGGAGGTTTTTTGGCTTGGTTTATATGGGAGAAGGCTAGGAAACAAGGAGGGAACAAGGATCATTTCATTTTAGTCCTTTTCTTCTTTCATCACATGGGTCACTAATTAATTCAAGCTTTGAGGGGACAAAATCAGATTTAGAGAAGCTAAACTACAGCTAGGGTCAATTTGGGGAGATAAAAATTTGATCCCCCATCAATTAAGAGATTTTTCTTGGTTTTCGTGCCACTTTGTGCATGAAAATACATTAAAGTTAATTTGATGTATCTTTTTGGTGTCTTTTCTTATTGAAACCAATTATTTTAGTATGTTTATGAGAAATATAGTATTTTCATGTATTATCATAATTTCTATAGCAATTGATTAAATAGATGTAGTCTTTTAAGTCAAATTTAAACTATTTTGGCAATATATGACTTTTTAACTTATTTTGTTGTGTATGAATTTCAATAATGATTTGTTTGCTTTTGTTGACGTATAACACTATATTATTATGTATATTAGGTCAACAAGTGTTGGATCATCATAATGCTTAATTTAATTTCTTTCTTATCATTTTAAGCTAAAAAGAAAGCAAAAAGTTACTATTTGGCACACTTTCCAAGGTGGCCACTAAGGGGTATTTTTGGCATTTTTGATGTTATTTTCTCTTTTGCTATTTAATTATACTTAAATCCTTGATTTAGGATATCCACGTGTCAAAATTTAGATTTTTAACACTTTTTGTTGTACTATGGGTAAAATGATCATTTTACTCTATTTATGAGGACTTTTAATTTTTAATTTATTATTTCTTGATATTTACTTTATTTAGAATGTGAGGAGACTCTCCAGGTGCTAAGGTTTTATTGCCTATGCTCTTGACCTTTTTAGGATTTTCGATTTGTGTTAAGGTTTTGAACCTCCTCCATATTGAATGGCCTCGTGAACTATTAGTCACTAATATTAAGGTCCGAGCAAGGTCTTCACACGGGTCATTATTAATCGGGTTATTACAACTAGGGTCTATACAGGGTCGTTATAGTTTTTCTATGATTTTTTGACTTATTTTTTAGTAGCTTTTTCTGCACTTTTTAGGCTTAAAATGGTATTAAAAACGGTCCTGAAAACATGAAAAAACTACATAAAAAATAGCCTATTGGTGGCACCACCCACGGCGATTCGGGGCCGTTTTTCAATAGTTTTTAAAATATTTTTTAGACTAGTTTTAAACATATTTTTTGGCATAAAATAGCAATAAAATACTACTGAAAAAATAGTCTAAAAAGTGGAAAAAATAGCGCCAAATATTGGAGGAAAAACTAGGCAGTGGCGGCAGTTTGCCAGCGGTGGCGGTGGCAGCTTTTGAGGCTATTTTTTGGGGCTTTTTTGAACTATTTTTTAGGCATTCTTAGAAGCATCATATTGCTGGATAGTTGTGTTATTTTAACAAAAAACGGGAGCCAAAACACCACCGAAAAAAAAAACCCAAACGGGCTGCTAAAACGAACGGTCAATTTTCTAGCTGTTTTCTAGGCTATTTTCGAGCTATTTTTTACAAAAAAATACTACTTTTTAAAAGCTATTTTTTAATATAAAAAGCATCAAGATGGAGCACTGAGATGGCGATAAAAGCTGCCTGAAGGTGGCGGTACTATGGTTGCGCCGACGGTGGCTGGTGGCCGGCGGTGGTTGAGCTGGTTCAGGGCTGTTTTGATTATGATATTCTGATACGTTTTGATCCTCATGTGATATATTTGTATATCACAGTGTATCAGATAAGCCTGATATAATCGGGATACAGGAAACTGACAGGAACAAGGATTATTATAACTTATCTTCAGCAGGAGACTGAAATGCTTCGGTGTTTCATATTGATCATAAAATAAGGGTATATACATGTTTTGCATATATATTCATATTATCTACGTAGATTATGTATATCTGTTTTATTTATCTTGTTAATTTAATTAATTCAAAAAATTCAGTTTTAATTAAACATTTTGTAAAGAAAAATAAAATTAAAATTTTTTTAATTAAATAGAAAATTTTAAGATTTTTTATTTTTTATAAAATATCACGGTTAAAATAATTTTTTATAAAATCGAATATCTTGAAAAAATATAAAAATTAATTCTGAATTTTGAATTGCTTAAATGAAAAAATGTTTAATCTAAATATTTTTTTTAAAATGTGCATTAAAAAATAAAATAAATAAATGCCTTTAATCACTACTTTAGCTGAAAAGCTAAAGAAAAAATTATGTATTTATTAAATTTTATTTGTCACGCATTAAAATACGAAAAGATGGTTTGGTAATCGTGTACATGAAAAGATGTTTAATTCTTTCAGATCATGTGATTTTCGAAATTAATAAATTTATTTTAATTAAACGAATTTTTATTATCCTAAAAAATATTTTAAAAATCTAAGTGGGAGAGAAAATGTATTCACAGATAAATCTCATGGTCTTTATCATCAGTTTGCTGGCGATGTAATTAAATATTGCATGTTGGCGGTAAATCGTTCCTCCCCATCGGATAGATTAATTGCAATATCGCCAGTACAAACCTCCTTTAGGAATAATTCTAGATAATTATTAGTGTGAATCGCTTTTCCATCTGAATGGTTCATTACGAAGCAATTGATTTGGGATTAGGTGATGGTTAACACTTAGCTGTATAGAACAATATCCTCTCTATCTGAGTCACAGCTATTATATACTGAACTGAAACTATGTTAGCTATTTAATTATACTTTGCATGGTCAGTTGCCTAGATAGTAAAATTAAAAAGAATTGGTCTATCTGGACAAACGATGGATAGTAAACATCCTCCAATCGAGGCATGCTATGCACAGGGAACAAGGCTGCTGGTAAATTAATTTTAAAATAGTAGAGGGAACTAAATTAAATAAATTTAAAGTTTTGCTCGTCATAATTAATGGTTATTTTTAATTATGCGATTTTCAAAAATAAAATGACTTTCAATTCACTCACGGTTATACTCAAAGAAAACAAACTAATGGAACTAAATTTTGTTGACTAGAAAAGTAACTTGGATATAATTCTAACTACCAATGGTATTTCTTCAATACTAGAAAATGTGTTTATTTATGAAAAAGGTTCTTCCTTTGGGTTGAAAGACATGAAGAAGAAAAATATTCAGAAATACGGAGACACGATTTTTAGGGTAGTTAGTAGGCCACGAACTGGTGTGAAAAAGCCGAAAGGCATATGTTTTCACTGCAATCAGACACGGCACTGGAAAAAGCTATGTCTAGTATTTCTCAGAAAGCAGAACAATAAGGGTAATTTCTGTTCACTGATTATGGAAACATGTTTAGCGGTGTTATCTATGGGTACCTGATGTGGAGATACAGGAACCACTAATCATGTCTGTAATTCCTTACAAGGGTTTTAGAAAACCAGATAACTTAGTGATGGGGAGATTTACCTGGATATAGGCAATAATACAAAGGTAACAGCAGTGGTAGTAGGAGATGCCACTCTCAATTTTGGTAGAGATCGAGTTTTAATATTGAGATATTGTCTTTATATACCTTCCATTAGAAGAAACTTAATTTTCGTTTTTAGATTGGTTAAAGACAGATATTTGGTTTATTTTAATAACTATGTGGTTATTAAGGATAATAAATGGGTTATTTGTTTTGGTACATTGGTGGATGATCTTTATGTTATTACTTCAATCTCTTCTATACTGCAACTAACTGAATTGGATAACACATCAAATTTACCATATAAGAGAAAGTTTCTTTCTTTAATAAACCAAACGTTTTTTAGCACTTACGCTTGGGTCATATTAAACTAAAATAGATAAACAGACTGGTAGAAGATGGACCATTGAGTTCATTAGAAGTGGAGGCTCTTCTAGTCTGTGAATCTTGCTTAGAGGGTAAGATGACTAAGAGACTTTTTTCGGCTAAAGGCTATTGAGCTAAAAAATCGTTAGAACTAATTCATTATGATGCGTGTGGTCCTATGAAAATTGGGGCTAGAGGTGGCTTTGAGTATTACGTCAGTTTCATTGATGACTACTCAAGGTATGGATACATTTACCTGATGCATCGTATATTAGGGACAAAACTGCCAAGATCATTGCTTTTGCAAATGATTTTCGGTAAAAATTAACTGGACAGAAAAATGCCAAAACGGTCTCCAGATAAAACTTTTGACGTTGAACGATCAAAATTAAAACTCGTGCAACCATAGTTAATTTAGAAGAATACCTTTTTCGATCAAATCTTCAACTACGTTTTTTATTTTGAGTTGAAGTTCCCGTCAGACCTTCTATTGTATTCCATTATGAAATTCTTGAATGTAGTGTGGGTTATACAATCTATCAAGAGCTCGTACCGACAGAACCTGATCAGCTTTAGTCAAGAAAGACAAGTTATCAAACTGCTTAGCTTATCCGCATATTTATAGGGTTACAACAGGGACCTATAGAGTAATTATGAATAAGACTTCCAATCGAACACATATACCAATTAGTGGTTTTCATAATTAAGCAAACCTCATAGCGGTATCTGTAATTATGAAAACCTTGTAGCGATTTTTGCAATTTTTGTAAAATACTCAATTACAGTTCACATCACTAAAGAACTATAATTATACTCTGACCCATAATCTCAAGACTTTTTTGCATTGAGCTCCTGTTATTAAATACTTCACGTTTGTCCACCACGTTAAGATTCTCGATACCTGTGCAATTAAATTTAATTACTAACAATTTAATTTAATCAGCATCTTGAAATTCTTTAAGCTCTTCTGCGTAATTTATTTGACCGCCAGATAATCAAATCCACCTACAGATATTCACTAAGGGGATATCGTCAATCCAGATCATTCGAGACGTAGATTTCGTCAATAATTAATATTCACTATATAAATAATACTCCTATCCAACTCACCGAGAATATATAGTCATGTAAGACCGCAGTCTCTAATGAATCAAAATAACTACTATTAAATATACGCAAATCAATAATTATTTTAGGATTAAGAGCAAAAGTACTATTTATAATAACCTTCAGGTGTGAATTAATTTATATAGTCAATATAAGATTAATTACCCAAATGTGTCTCGTTCAATACACATAAAGTGTACTAGCATAGAGAATCAAAACAATAGATGACATTATTATATGTTCCCTGTAACCAAGACAAGCCTACTAAAATTTTGTGCTACAGTCTTACTGACGGTATGTTCATTTCCATATAAACTGTGAATATAAAACTTATATTCTGCAAGAACTTAAAATCTGATCTTCTGTATGTAAGCCATACTTTACACACTAGATTAAATACTGTACAAAGTATTGGGCATTCATGCATAACATTAAAGAAATAATATACATACATTACTCATAAAGATTCTCATAAAATAAAAAATTAATTTTATTAAAATAAAATTAAATACTAAAAACATGATTTTCAGTATATCATCCCTAACACTGTAAGTCTGAATGCTTTAAGAAATTCAAAGAATTCAAGGCAGAGGCGAAGAAGCGTCTGGGTAAAAGTATTAAATCACTATGATCCGACCATGGTGGGGAACATCTCTTTGGAGAGTTTAGGGCTACTTGTCATCAGAGGAGATTATATCCCAATTAACTGCACCTGGCACTCCACAGCAGAATGGTGTAGCAAAAAGAAGAAATAGGACTTCTATGGAGATGGTAAGGTCCATGATGAGTTGTGCAGGTTTACCCGATTCGTTTTGGGGACTCGCATTAGAGACAACGGCTTATATTCTAAACTTGGTACATTCTAAGTTAGTACCTTCTACTCTCACAGAATTGTGAACCAGGCGTAAGCCTAATCTGAAACACATTCAAATTTGGGGATGTCCAACACATGTACTGAAAGGGAATGCGGGTAAGTTAGAATCAATGACAGAAATTTGTTTCTTTGTGAGGTGTCCCAAGGGAATGAAGGGTAGTCTATTTTATAATCCTAAGGATCAGAGGGTCATTGTTAGCACCAATACCCAATTCTTAGAAAAGGATTATATTATGGACCACAGGCCCAAAAGTAAAATTATTCTGAAAAAATTGAGTAGAAATACCAGTAGAACGGAAGAGGACCCACAAGTCATTGATATCCCATTGCCTCGTCATAGTAGGAGGATTATCGAGACAGGTGAAAATCATGAGCAAAGTACTGATACACAGGGTTCAGATTCTGCACAACGTGTTACTGTTAGTACACAAGCATCGGTAGTGCTTCGTCGTAGTGGGAGGATTGTTCATCAACCTGATCGGTATATCTTTTTTTTGGGGTAATTAATTGTAATATAAAGAAAAGAAAAACATGTACATGATTCCAAGGGGCATACCCCAGGTAGATACATCACTTACCAAACAAAATAAGGATGCTAAACAACATGAACCACCTAACCCTCGCTTGGGAGCGGGGGAAAATGCTAACAAAGAAAAACCACATACAACCCCATGAATGGGAAGCACACAAAAAAAGCTAATCCCGTATACGAAATGGACAGCCAACACCAAACGAGCTACAAATCACTAACCAACCCCACTAGATAGAACTACCAACCTAAATGACCAATAGATGATTTTTTCTTTTTCTTACCACTAGACTGCTTAGCCTGCTTACTCTTTGCCTTTTGTCTGGGGGACGAAGGAGGGGCTTCATGCTCCCCATCAATCGGGGTCCACAAATCCGTTGGCTCACAGTTGTTTACATCCAAAAGCGCTCGAAAGGAGTTAGAGATCGCCACATGTGCCCCTTGTTCCCTTTCGCCCACATCGGTTGACGATGTAAAATTCACAGTAGGTGCATCATCTCGAGGCCCCTCAGCCATAGCTATATCCACACTAGGGGGAAACAACCGGCGGGACCGAACCTTGCTCAATTCTAACACTCTCCACTTGGACCAGAAGGCTAGGTTTCTCACTAACAAGATTATCATGGGTTACTATTCTACCATTACCAACTTGAATCCACTCTCAATATCAACAAAATCTCCTTTCTCAAAACCCTCGACGTTAACAAACTCCAAACAAGAACCAGAAAGACTTCGGTTTGTCAATAGGGATACCCAAGACCTTTTCTTAGGCATTTGATCAAACACTTCAGAGGCACCTTTACTCACATAGTGCCCGCGTCTAGGTTCCATAATGGAAACACCAGCGCTACCACCAATAAACCCGCGCCTTGGGGGATTACCTCGATCACGAAAACCTCCTTGGTTTCTATGGACAGAACGGACTCCAAGCTGAGGGGTAAAAGAAACAGGGGAAAAAACCCCGTCCTCTTTCCAACAGCTTGGACCTGCATCCACCAGTTCCTCCATCTTCTCACAAGAATTAAGCAACGTACCTAGAGAAGGGGCGGAGAGCTCCTTTGCTGAGCACTCGTCTTTGCTACTCTCCAACCTAGCTTCAATATCACTAATTTGGTCCTTACTGAGAGGGCTTAAACCTCATCTTTCCCTGTTCAAAGCCTCAAGAGCTACTTTCTCAAAATCTCCTTGAGCGGGTGGGTTTATCTCTGCCTGTCTAGGATGCAGAGGCAAGTCTAGCGCATCGTTTTCCACTACAGGACGATTCGTACTTGAAGCTTCGAGGTTCACGGTAACTACCGCCTGAGCAATCCCATCGCTAGACTGAACTGGAGTCCCGTTCAAAGATGTCGCGTCGTTGGTCAAAACCCCAGTCCGCAAGAGGGAGACCCTAACCTGTTCCTGGAAACCTCGTTGAGACAACCTCGATGGGTCCCTGGCTTGATCCATAGCAGTCATTGTAGTCTATTGGCTACATCTAGATGTTAGATGAAAACCCTAGAAAACGTACCCACCATCGCACGGTGAATCGCACCTACTTGTTTTCTTACCCATGATTGGGTAAATTTTAGTTATCAGTATATCTTCTTAGGAGAGTCTTTTGACAAGATCTGGGCAAAAGAAGATACCGTACCCTATAACAATAATGAAGCACTTCAAGACAAAGATACAGATATTTGGCAAAAGACTATGAATTATGAGATGGAATCTATGTAATCTAATCAGATCTGAAAACTTATAGAACCACCCGAAGGGATAAAATCCATTAGATGCAAGTGGATCTACAAGAGGAAAAGAGGAGCTAACAAGAAGGTTGAAACCTTCAAAGTTAGACTTGTTGCTAAAGGGTTCACTCAGAAAGAAGGGATCGATTATGAGAAAATCTTTTCGCCGGTAACCATGCTTAAGTCTATCCTGATTCTCTTATCCATTGCTACTCATTTTGCTTACGAAATTTGGCAAATGAATGTCAAAATAGCTTTTCTTAATGGAAGTCTTAATGAGTACACATCTATATGATATAACTAGATGGATTCATTGCGAAGGGCCAGGAGCACATGCTGTGTAAGCTTAAGAGATTCATTTATGGAGTTAAATAGACATCAAGGTCTTGGAATATTCGATTTGATTAAGTTATAAAATCTTATTGTTTTAATCAGAGTCCAAACGAGTCCTGTGTGTAGAAGAAGTGTGATGGAAGCTTAGTGATCTTTCTAGTACTTTATGTAATCGATATCTTGCTCATCGAAAATGATGTGGGGGCATTATTTACTGTAAAAGTATGGTTATCTGGGCAGTTCGATATGAAAGACTTGGGAGAAGCCATTCGCATTCTTGGGACCAAGCTTGTGCGAGATCTGAAGCAAAGGATGTTAGGTTTATCACAAGCAAAGTATATCGATGATATCCTTACTCATTTTAGCATGCAGGATTCCATAAAAGGGTTTCTCTCTTTCAAGCATAGAATCACTTTATCCAAGAATCAGTGTCCTAAGACACCTGATGAGATAGAGAAGATGAAGGTAGTTGACATCTGCAATAGACTTGACATCTGCTTTGTCGTTGGCATGGTCAGCAGATATTAGTCTAACCTAGGGCAGGAGCATTGTACTGCGGTAAAGAATATAATCAAGTTCCTAAAAAGGACTAAGGATTATATATTAGTTTATCAGGCAGATAGGTTTAGTACCTTTAGGGTATACAGACTCATATTTTTAGTCAGATAAAGATTCTCGTAAGTTTATCTCAGGATATGTGTTTACCTTAGGAGGTGGAGCTATAAATTAGAGGAGTATCAAGCAGTTCTGTATTACTGATTCCACAATGGAGGCTGAGTACGTGTCAGCTTTTAAAGCAGCCAGGGAGGCCGTTTGGCTCAAGTACTTCCTGTTGGATCCAGATGTGGTCCTTTCAATTCAGTCTGCAATTACACTTTATTATGACAATAGCGGAGCGGTTGCAAACTCGAAGAAACTAAGAGTCCACAAGAAATAAAAGCATATTAAGCGTAAGTATCACATGATATTACCCCAAAAAAGTATCACATGATACAACAAATTGTACAGAAGGGTGATGTTACTATGACCAATATTGCATTATGAGACAATCTTGCATATCTTTTTATAAAGTGCTTACCGGCTAAGACTTTTGATAGTCATGTAGAGGGTATGAAAGTCAGATATATGGCAGCATGATTTTGAGTATAAGTGTGAGATTGTTAAGGTTGTATACTGAAAATCATATTTTTTGTATTTAATTTTATTTTAATAAAATTAATTTTCTATTTTATGAGAATCTCTATGAATAATGTATATATATCATTTTCTTAATATTATGCATGAATGTCCTTTATTCTGTAAAGTATTTAATCTAGTGTGTAGAGTACGGCTTACACACAAAAGACCAGATTTATTCACAATTTAGATGGAAATTGACATACCATCGGTACGATTATAGCACATAGTTTTAGTAGGCCCGTCTTACTTATAGAAAACAGATAATAGCGTTATCTATTATTCTGACTCTCTGTGCTAATGCACTTTGTGTGTATTGAACGGGACACATTTGGGTAATTAATTTTATACTGACTATATAAATTAATTCACACCCCAAGATTATTATAAATAGTGCTTATACTCTTAATCTAGAAATAATTATTGATTTGTGTATATTTAATATTTGTTGTTTTAATTCATTAGAGGGTGCAATCTTATATGGGTCTATATTTTCGGTAAGTTGGATAATGGTATTATTTATATAGTAAATATTAATTATTAACAGAATTTACGTGGATTTGATTATCCAGCGGTCAAATAAGTTAAGCGGAAGGGTTTAAGAAATTTTAAGATGCCGATTAAATTAAATTATCAGTAATTAAATTAAATTGGCGGGTATCGAAATTCTTAACGTGGGGAGAAATATTAAGCCTTTAATAACAGGAGCTCAATGCAAGAAGGTCTTAAGATTATGGCTTAGAGTGCAATTACAGTTCTTTAGTGGTGTGAACTGTAATTTAGTGTTTTATGGAAATTGCATAAACTACTGCAAGGTTTTCATAATTACAGATATCGCTGTGAGGTTTGCTTAATTGCGAAAACCGCTGGATGGGTATTTGTGTTCCACTGGAAGTTTTAGTCATAATTACTCCACAGGTCCCTATTGTAACTCTATAAATATATGGGTAAATTGAACCAAAAACATAACTTGTCATCAAGACTAAAGCTGACTAGGTTCTGCGGGTACGAGTTTTCGAAAGTTTATAGCCCACACTACGTTCGGGAATCGCATAAAAAAACATAGTAAAAGGTCTAACGGGAGCTTTAACTCGGAATCATAATCGTAGTTGGAAAATCGACCAATAGAATGTATTTTTCTAAATTAAATGTGGTTGCACGGGTGTTTATTTTGATCGTTCAACATCAAAAGTTTTATTTGGAGTCTGTTTCAGCATTTTTTCGTCCAGTTATTTTTTATCAAAAAATCATTTACAAAAATAATGATCTTGACAGTTTTACGTGCAACAATCCCATGACAAATTCCATTGTAATGTGTTCCCACTTCCATTCAGGTATCTCTAGCGATTGTAACGTTCCTCCAAACTTCTGTTGTTCAATCTTGACTTGCTGGCACATGAGGTATCGATCGACGTAATCTGCAACATCTTTCTTCATTCCACCCCCCCAATATTCTCGCTTCAATTCATGATACATCTTAGCCCTTCCAGGGTGAACCGCAAAAGGTGTTCGGTGAAACTCCTTCAAGATATTTTTTCGTACTCCGTCAACATTTGGAATGAAAAGCCGACCTTAAAACGTCAAGTATCCATGTTTATCTATTATCCATCCAGGCTTTGATTCTTCAGCTATCAGGTGACATCGGATGTACTTGACCTCTTGGTCATGTTTCTATGCGTCAAGAACTTGCTAACGTAAGTTAGATGTAGCCACGGTCAACACAAAATAGGATCCCTCCTTTCGATCTGTAGGTTGTAAGTGAAAATCAGTAAGTGTCTCCATCATCTTCCATTCCTGTGCGGCGATGCAAGCTAACTCTGGTCTCGTCTTTCTACTTAAGGCGTTTGCTACTAAGTTTGCCTTTCCTGGGTGGTAGGCTAAGGTGAAATCGTAGTCTTCAAGGTATTCAACCCAACGGCGTTGCCTCATGTTCAAACCCTTATGAGAAAACAGGTACTTCAAGCTTTTGTGGTCAGTGAACAACTCAAACTTTTTCTCCGTAAAGATAGTGCCTCCAAGATTTCAATGTGAAAACGACGGCTGCTAATTCCAGGTCATGGGTAGGGTAGTTTTTCTCATGTGGTTTTAGCTATCTCAATCCATATGCTACCACTCTACCATTCTGCATTAGCACGCATCCCAATCCTTCCTTGGATGCATCACAACAAATGGTGTACCTGATGTCTATTTATGGTATAACAAGGATGGAAGAACTCGTCAACCTCCTCTTGAGCTCTTGAAAAGAAGTCCAGCATTTCTTATCCCACTCAAACTTAACTCCTTTCTAGGTTAGTCGGGTCAAAGGATTTGCCAACTTCAAAAAATCATGAATGAATCGTCTGTAGTAACCTATGAGGTCAAGGAAACTATAAATCTCGAACACGTTCTTCGATTATCTCCACTCCATAACAGCTTTAACTTTAGTCGGGTCCTGTAACACCCCACTCCCACAAAGCACCAAACTTGTACAAAGGGATGTGATCCAGCTGCAGAATGGCGACCAAAGAGAAAGACAAGAGATAAATAAATTAAGAGACCAAACAAGAACTTCTAAGCTACCACAATACTTTAATGTCAAAAGAGGTATACATGAATCAATAGGGATTCTCCATCCCAAGGACATACATTACTTCTAAAACATAAAAAATAAAAATACCTTTAGGGTATTATACATGAAACTCTGCCAAACTAAAAACTAAACAAAAGAAAATCGAACCAACACGATTCCCAACACCAAAACCAAAACTATTTGACAACGTTTGTGGTGGACCAACTCCTAGCTGTTCCTGGTATCTACAACCACATAAATTACATGAGAGCACACTTAGTATTATGAAGAATAGAAAGGACAGTTACTTAGTTAACGATAACTGAAAACTCTTTCTAAAAACAGTTCATCATATTTTTCATGAAAAATATAGAAACTGATACATTTGCTTGAACATAAAAACATCATAGATTATACAGAACCTTTTCAGTACTACAAACAAAAATATGTTCCTGGCTCAACCACCATAATTTATCACGAATAACCACTTTCTCAAAAGTAAACCCAAACCCCAATAATGTCAAAGCAGTTGTCAACCTCACAACCAGGAGTTCCGACGGTACGGTAATCTCAATTCTCAATGCACAGATAGCAACGTGATAGAATGTGGGTCACTCTCCACCAAGCATGAGTGGTATGTGCTATAACCTGAAACTTAGCCCAAAAGCCTTTAAGGAAAAACCCCTGCTTAACGGGACACCTCCCCTATAGGGATAAATGAAAAACCCATAGTTGGGTAACCTCCCTCATAACGGGATGTAAAAGGGCTAGACCCTTGTAACTTAGAAATTTTGAAACAACCACACAACATTATTCATACTTTTATAATAACATCATGCTAGCTAAAAATATCATGGACAGCACACTTGAGTTAAAAATATTGTGGCTTTTGAAAATAACGGATTTACACAATCGTCAAACTGGTCATAGTTCAAAACATACGCTTCAAAGCATTTTCACGCATCATTTACATAAACTCAAATTCAAGATAATAGCTAAACACTCTTACCTTATGTTCTATGCGTACGAACCGAGCCTTTGTCAACGAGCAAAGCTTGCTCCTTGGATAACAAAACTTCCATGCCTAACAAGCAAACCTGACTTAACCATCAACACGAAGTTTTACCCCTCTTAGAACGTGAAGTACTAAAACGATTCTAACCATTGAATGTTTTCTTGATTTTTAGGGACCATGGTTACTTTCTTTTTAGTTTTAAGGGGTACTACGCACTTTCCAAATCCTTCACTTATTTAAAGATTTAACTTAACTATTTATTACTCTCTCCCAATCATTAAATTTTAAAGTATCGTAGTATTTTGAGGTACTTAGACTTGGAGTTGGATTATGATTTTTGGTGAAGATTTAGATTAAAATATTCTCTACAACTTTTATATTTTACACCAAGGCCAAAACATAAGGCAACTAGGTGAAAAACTAGACGGAAATAAAAACGGTTCAGCACTTGCTCAGAGAATTAGTCAGAACAGTGTCTCTGGTGGTCTCAGTTTTGGGGTATCATATTAAGTCAAAATGAGCCCATTGTTGAGTATGTTCTATTTCAACATGTCCCCTAAAAGTTTCATGTTTAGAGATAAGGGTAGTTGTTTGGAACAAGTTAGACTTTTTTTCCATTTTAAAAAATAGGTTCTGTCAGCTGCCAAAACTCAGCAGAGCCGATTTTGGACAGAGGGTTTGAAATAGTTTTGGGGAATCATCCTGAGGCTTTAAGGTCCGATTTTTGGACATCAATTACTTCTATGTTAGCTACAATATTTATGTGATCCACTTTTAGAGTAGGTCACTAAAGATAGGGGTTTTGAGCAACATAAAAATATGTGACAGAAGTGCCCCTTGAGGGTTGAAACTCAAGAGAGATTTTCAAAGGGGTTTTGACCTATCAAAACTCGATCTTTTGTGCTCGTTTTAGGTGGGTAGATAGATACATATGTTATATACAATTTTTATGTTTTAACCAAAGTTCCGATCGCATTGCAAACTAGGGTTTTTAGGTCGGTGGTGTTGACTGGTCAGAAAATGACACACTTTGGTAAAATTGCAATATCTCGAGTTTTACTTATTTAAATGTGTTGAAACCAACTTTGGATGAAAGATAACACAACAATATAAATATTTACATAAACAAAAAGCTTAGATCAATTTTTTACATTGAGTTATGGCATTCCAAAGTTTAGGACAAAAACATCTATGTTCTCAGAAATCAAGTCTCTTAGGATCCTAGTCTTCTATTTATGTCATGTCAAGTTTTTTTGTTCCATTTCTTTGCATGCTTGTATTTTAGACATTAATACGAAGGCTTCAGAACAGTTATAGGTCATTATGCTCAAAGATAACCACACACAACATCTTATATCACCTATAATCATAACAGCCCCAAATTTCCAACTACGACGCCTTTTTGGTTTGATTTCGGTTCTCAATTTTTGGAGTGTTTAAAGAGATGTGTTGGGAGATATTTTGAGGAATATTAGACATAAGGTTTAGAGGTTTACTTACTTGCTTAGAGGCTCAAGGGATGGTCATATGGAAGGACTTAGTTTTAAAACAAAACACCACTTTAATCCTAGCTCCCTTCTTCCTTCTTTCTCCTTCTTTTTCTCCCTCAAACTTTATAAAACACTTAAGAACACTCAATCAGGTCTCTCTCTCTCTATATGGACAAAAAATGAAGAGGAGAGGGAGGGTGTTTTTCTTGGTTTATATAGGGAAATGTTAGGGAACATAGAATTAATTTTAAGTACTTTTTTTTTCATTTTCCTTCCATATCACATGAGTTCATTTAATTTGGTTCAAGTTTTGAGGGAACAAATCAGATTTGGGGAAGGTAAATACACGTAGGGGTTGTTTGGGGAATAAAAATCTGACCCCACATCAATAAAGGGATTTTGCATTGGTTTGCGTGCCCTTTTGTACAAGAAAATACTTTAAAAGTTAAATTGATGTATCTTTTTGGTGAGTTTTCCTACTGAAACCTAATATATTAGTATGTTTATGATAAATATAGTATTCCGACCCGATTCTCCTCCCAAAAAAATTTAGAAATCTTAGGGGAGGCAACGTAAGGCGGCGATCCTGGTGCGATTGTAGGTGAGTTATTTGCGTCGATCCTAGCGCTCTTGCGCTAGGATTTTGTTCACTTGATTTCTCACACCCGTAGTCAATGAAGATCACTAACCAGAAGATGTTCACGGAGCAGGACCTAAGTAGGTTTCAGCGCATTGTGACGGTCCATCGCAGCGACCTCGAGCACGATCGCCTGTAAATTTATGGGATAAGGTTACAGAGCAGGTTAGGGTTTTCGATGTGGCGCATGAAGCTATGGTGAGTCCCTCCTCGGCTGTTCTACGAAGTGGTGCTCTGCTCCAAGATCTGGTCAGCGAGACTCAAGCATAGAAATTCCATGGTTTCGAGAGGGTCGCGGCTGGGGCTCTGAACTGTGCACGGCTAGGGCTTGGCTCTCTCGACAAGGACCAGATTGTGGATATTGAAGCTCATCTGGAGAATTTCCATGGTGGAAAGCTCACATGTTCCTCACCCTCAGGTACGAACCCTATCCCCAGTACTGTATCGAATGGTGTTGATGGGGCTTCAGCCGTGTTCTTCAATGGTGGAGCTAAGAGGTACCCCCTTTTCTTCTAGGGGCAGGGGAGGCAGGCGTCCCCCGATTAGGGGAGGCCCTCGATTTGGTAGGCGGAACAGGTGCAGTTAGCCCAGCAGTGGGTTGCGCCTGTTGTTGAGGTTGCTAGGCCTTGGACCCCCATGGTTTCTCAAGCTAATATAAATGAAGAGCATGCGGTTGCTGAAAATTCTGAAAATGTAGGCAAGGTGCTCGAGAATTTTCCTCAACCAAAATCTTGGGCATCTTTGCTTATGAATCGATATTTTTTTAGTTCTAACCTTAAATTTGTGGAAGCTAAGGACCCAAATCATCCTAAGATTATTGAAATTGCTGGTGATTTGGTCAACGAAAAGTCTTGGGAACCATGCCTAGTTGGCTTTTTCTTGGATATAGACCTAGCTTTTGGTTTGGTTAGAACTACGACTTGGGTGTTGTGGGGGCAAGAGGGTTTGGTGGATGTTTACGGTACTGACAAAGGTTTCTACATTTTTATGTTCTGCAATATGGAAGCTGTGGTGAAGATTTTGGTTAAGGGGCCTTGGCATTTCTCGAAAAGGCTCTTGATTCTGCGTCGTTGGAAAAAGAGGCTCAAGCTTGCTAAAGACGCTCTCTCTAAAATTCCTATTTGGGTAAAATTTCATGAGCTTCCTCTCGAATTCTGGAATTCTGCACGTCTGAGTAGAATAGCTAGTGCAGTTGGTATCTCTCTCTATCTGGATAAGGCCACTGATACAAAGCTGCGCATCTCATATGCGCGGGTGTGTGTGGAAGTTGATGCGACCAAGCCTTTGTTACATTCTATCTTGGTTTAATGTGAAGAGGATAGTGTGGAAGTTAGTGTTGAGTACCAAGATCTACCATCAGTTTTCTCCCATTGTAAAGCATTCGGTCATGCTACTAGCTGATGCCAAAATAAGTCTGTAGAGTGTCAAGATGACTGGACCCAGTCGGTCAAGGAAAGGGGGTCGGCAAAGGTACTGGTAGGTCTAACCGTCTTTCTTTGCTTTCCTCTTGGGCCTCTCCCACTGGTGAAGCTGCGTTGAACATGGGAAAGGCTCGTGAGCTAGATGATGATACAACTGTTGTGGGCATTGGTGAAGTTATGCAGAAAGAGGCTAATAGCAAGGTGGCTGATGTGTCTACGGCTGTTGATGTTGGAGTGAAGGTAACAAAACCCGCAGATGCGGGTAATAGGGAGTAAGAGGAGGGTGGTTCTTTGATGGAGTATGAATCTCATTCCTCACTTGTGGATGTGGGTGATTGTGAGATGCCTAGAAATAATGCAGCTTCTATGGAATTTTCAAATTCAGCAGAGATGGGTGATAGGGAGCAAGAGGCAACTGTAACTCCTACTTCAAATTCCTTTAGCGTGCTTGTGCGTAAGAAAAAGAAAAAGAAACAATGGTCCCAAGCCCTTTTGGATGAGGGAAGTAGTGAGTTTAAAGACGCGTGGACCCCGGTTGATGGTGAGTATGAAGCTTCTCTATCTCCTTTTCAACAGAAGGCGGGGGAGTAAGCAGTTTAAGCCGTCTAGTGGTAAGAAAAAGAAGAAATCGTCTCTTGGTCGTTTAAGTTGGTAGCTCTTTCATTGAGGGTTGTATGTGGTTTTTGTTTGGTTAGCATTTCTCCCCCGCACCCATGCAGGGGTTTTGTGGTTTATGTTACTTAGTTTCCTTATTTCGTTTGGTTAGTGATGTAACTACCTGCAGTATGTCCCTTGGTTTCATGTACATTTTTCTTTTTTTATGTTACATTTAATTACCAAAAAAAATATATAGTATTTTCATGTAATATCATAGTTCCCATAGCAATTAATTAAATATATGTAATCTTTTAAGTCAAATTAAGCTATTCTAGCAATATTTGACTTTTTGAGGAGTTAAATGGGGAAGAGGACCCTAGGGTTCGAACCCTGGGTGGAAGTGGGCCATTGACAACTCCTGGCCACCACTTCTACTTATTTTATTGTGTATGAACTTCAATAATGATTTGTTTGCTTTTGTTAACCTATAAACTACGGTACAATTTTTAGAAGATTATCTAGATGTACAGGGATGACGGGTATTTGGCACGAGGTGCCCTCGGTGAAAGTTCAAAAACGTGCGCAGAGTAAGTACCTTTGTTATCTTTCGGGGTAATTCCCCTAAAGAAAGTCGGTTGGGTGCTTTTATCCCTCGGGTTGTTGCCGGTAAAGTCAGCATTTACGTCGTAGTGCTCTGTGTAGAATTTTTCATTTCCTAGCGAGTCTTGAACGGCTGGGGTATAGGATAATGGATAGGAGTCTATAGTTGTTACTTCTGTACCCTTGTGATGGAGTCGGTACATAGGATCTTATTTTTCTTCTTTTTCCACAATGGTACATTCCGTGAGAGAACAATGTTTTTGGTTACTATTTTTTCTTAACTGTGGTTGATTATTTTCATTTGTTGCAACACCTGATTTGAAGGATGAAAACATAAGTTTTATGAAATAAAACCGTTTTAAGACTTATGGTGGTCTGTGGGAAAACTGTTTCGATTTTGCGGTTGAGTGCGCTCCCACTCTATATGATTGCATATTTTCTGCTTTATAACTTTATTGTCTGTTTCTATTGGGTTTCTGCTCACGGGTGGGATTTTCTATAAAATTATTTTTCAAGTGATGCTATGGATTGTGACCATGAGTAGCTTTAGTAGTGCCCACAGTGGTGGAATACTTTTATGATTTTTTGTTTTGGTATGCCTATTCCTGAAGGCAAGTTTTGTACGTCGTAAGGCGATATACTGTATGCATGTTGGAACTATATGTCTTTGTTTATGAGAGATACTTTAGTTGAGTATTCCATTAGTTTGAACAGGCAGATTTCTTTGTACGAAAACTTATATTTTCATAAAATTGGTGTTTGGTGAATCATCAAGTGACCCCAGGTTTTGGGACGTGACAACTTGGCATTAGAACTCTGGGTTTGAATACCTAAGAGCCATGGGAAAAGGGTTTATCACCTAGTGAGGTTGATTGTGTATGCTTGCTTGCATGTGTTTAAACGTTGTTTTATAACATGCTGATAGCTTTCTGAGCATGATAGTCATGTATATGTGGGTATGGGGGTTGAATATCAGAATTGATGAGTCTTGTCTCAGGGCATGTGGAATAACAGATTTGGAAGCCAGGTTAGAAACTCGTTTGGCTGACGTGTTTTCTAGTTGGGAATCTGAATAGGTTATCCAAATTGACGAGTCCGTCTTGTTGATTCTCCTCGGTATGTGAGACGTGTTTATATGATCTTAAGTGGCTATGTGATAGCATGATTATGTGTTTATGTTGCATAGTAACATGTTGTAGGAGAGCTTATCTTGTTATATTGCTTCCTATAGAACTATGTCCACACGGGGAGTGCGGGGACGGGGTCGGGGCCGTGGCTAAGGTCGTGCTTATACTCAGGTCCCAGAGGAAGGAAACATTCCTACCCCATAGGAACAAGTGGGTGGTGCTGATATTGGTGGCGCTGATGTCGTTCAAGAGATGTTGGCTACTATGCGAGCTGTGGCAAAAGCGACCAGGGCTAGTGTGCGGGTTCCTGAGCCAAGGGCTTCTGTGACCATGAGGGAGTTTCGGCAGTTGGATCCTCCAATATTTTCTGGGGAGCCGGACCCAAAGGTGGCTACTGAGTGGTTGGAAGTGACCACGTCGATTTTCGATACTCTGGACATAAAGGAGGATGCTCTGCCCATAAAGTTGGCGGCGTTCCAACTGCGAGAAGATGCTAGAGAGTGGTGGAAGTTCGCCAAGACCATTGTGGATGACACGTGGGCTGCTTTCACGAGGGTCTTCTTGAAGAAGTATTTTCCGAGATCTTCGAGGGATACTTACTGAGAGGAGTTCCTCTCCCTTATTTAGGGGAATCTGCTAGTGGTCCAATATGAGGTCAAGTTTGCGAATCTGTCGCGGTTCGCACCAGAGATGGTATCGACAGAGGAGTTGCGCACTCGAAGATTTGAGAGAGGACTTCGACCTGCTATCAAGGATAGGGTTGTAGCTTTAGATGTGGAGGTGTATATCAAGCTGGTGGAAGCTGCTATTCGGGTAGAGAACTCGTTGGCAGACTGCCGCAGGATTAGATAGAGCGGGAGCCAGCAGGGCAGTGGAGATGCACAGTTCTAAAGGCACAGAAAGAAGCACTAGAGGTCGTCTGGACCTAGTTCTCATGTTGCTGGGTTGTATCGGCCGCAGTCGTCCACACCTACACCTTCAGTGCCCTCGACAGGAAGGTCAGACCAGAGAGGGATGATCTGTTATCGATGTGGACAGTCGGGACACCGTTCAGTTGAGTGCCCATAGAAGGGCTAGGCTCAGAGTTCAGCGGCTGTCCAGTCACAGGCGAGAGACCCACCTATCTGTTTTGGGTGTGGTCAGTTTGGGCACTTTCATAGACACTGTCACAAAGAGGGGAATGTCCAGGGCGCGACAGGAGCATCGGTTGCTTCATCTGTACAGAGGCGATAGGCTCTGTAGCAGCCTAGGGGTCAGACGTCTAGGTTCGTAGAAGGAAGTGCTTGGGCACAGTCGGTGAGGTAGCCATCGACTCAGGGTTATGGTGGGCAGACCAGACTATTGCAGGCCAGGGCTTATGTTCTTGCTGATCCCGGTGCTTCAAAGGCACCAGTTGGACCTTATGCTGCATCTATTCTGGCCATGATCAGAGGTACTCTTCTAGTCATTAGATCATGGGCCAGTGTTCTCATCGACACTGGAGCATCGCATTCTTTTATCTATTCTGCTTTCGCATCTACATTGGGGTTGAAGGTTGACCCGTTGGGTAGTGCAGTGAACGTAGAGACCCCTGTCAGTTGGAATGTGGTGTTGAGAATAGTTTGCAGATTGTGTGAGTTAGGAGTCGCATGTCGTTGTTTAGCATTTGATTTTATCATTCTAGACATGACCACGTTTGATGTCATCCTAGGGATGGACTGGCTGACTACCTATCGTGCCTTTATAGATTGTGAGAGACGGAGAGTGTTGATCTGTACGCCAGAGGGTGACTGCTTCTACTTTGTGGGTGATTGGGATGAGGGCTTGGCGTCTGTGCCAGGTGCTGCATGAGTTTGAGGGTACTTGGGTTTTCTCTTTTTTGCGCTCAGGTTAGATGAGCCGGTTGGGGTTCGAGGAGTGTTGCCCCATGTGGTGTGCCACTATCCGGATGTCTTTCCTAACGATCTGTTTGAGTTGCCACCACGCCGATTTGTGGAGTTCTCCATTGACCTTGTTCTAGGAGATGCTCCTATCTCTATGCCATCTTACCGTTTTGCGCCGATAGAGTTGCGAGAACTCAAGGTGAAGCTTTAGGAGTTGCTTGACAAGGGGTTTGTACGCCCGAGTACGTCTTCGTGGAGAGCTCTAGCGCTCTTTGCAAAGAAGAAAGTTGGGTCATTGAGGCTGTATATAGACTACAGGAAGTTGAACCAAGTAACGGTGAAGAATAAGTATCCGATGCTGAGGATTGACGATTTGTTTGATTAGTTACGGGGGTCCCGCTGCTTTTTGATGATTGACTTGAGGTCAGGATATCATCAGCTGAGAATTAGGGACAAGGATATAGCAAAGACTGCCTTTCAAACTCGTTATAGTCACTACGAGTTTCTAGTTATGCAGTTTAGTTTGACGAATGCCCCTTCTACATTTATGGGTCTGATGAACCGCATCTTCCACCCTTATCTGGACAGTTTTATGGTGGTATTCGTCAATGAAATTCTTGTCTATTCGCCCACGAGGGAGATGCACGAGGAGCATCTGTATGTTGTCCTACAGCTTCTGAAAGAACATCGCTTGTATGCGAAGTTCGAGAAGTGTGAGTTTTGGATGACATAGGTGGGATTCCTTGGACACGTGGTGTCGAAGGATGGGGTATCAGTGGACTCGACGAAAACTGATGCAGTGACGGATTAGTAGCGACCGAAGAATGTTTTTGAGATCCGTAGTTTTCTGGGTCGGGCAGGTTATTATCGGCGGTTCATCAAGGACTTCTCTAGGTTGGCAGCACCTATAGCGCGCCTGCACGGAAGGGAGTTATGTTCTCGTGGAGCGAGTTCTGTGAGTCAGCTTTCTAGGAGCTGAAGAGGAGATTGACCAGTGCGCCGATGTTAATTATTCCAGAGCGAGGTCTAGGATATACAGTGTATTACGACGCGTCACACGATGGTTTGGGCTGCGTATTGATGCAGGGAGGTAAGGTTGTAGCATATGAATCCCGGTAATTAAAGACATACGAGAGGAACTACCCGGCACATGATCTGGAGTTGATAGTCATGGTCTTTTCCTTGAAGACATGGCGTCACTATCTTTATGGTGAGCGTTTCGAGATCTTCTCTTATCACAAGAGCCTAAAGTACTTATTTTTGCAGGACTTGAATCTTCGCCAACGAAGATGATGGAGTTACTTGAGGACTACGACTTTGATTTGTAGTACCATCTGGGTAAGGAAAATGTCGTAGCTGATGCGCTTAGTAGGAGATCTCATAGTTTGGTAGCTTCTCTCGTTATACAAGAATGGGATATACTGGGAGATATTGGGGAGTTTGATCTGTGTCTCAGGGAGACAGGGGGAGGTGCGACCTTATATTCAATTGCTTCACAACCCACATTGGTTGCACGCGTGTTAGAGGCTCAGCGAACCGACTAGGAGGTTCAAATGATATAGGACCGCATTGCCAGTGGGAAGGACACAGTAGGATGGGTGGTGAGTTCGGATCAGAGTTTGAGGTTGACAAGGCGACTATTTGTGCCAGGGTCGTGCCGAGCTGAGGTGCTACATGAGTTTCATTATTCACGTCTTGCAGTGCACCCTGGGGCACAAAGATGTTTCACGATCTGTGCCGTCAGTTCTGGTGGACGGGAATGATGAGAGATGTGACCCGATTTGTTTCTCGGTGCTTTACTTGTCAGCAAGTAAAGGTAGAACATCACAGACTGGCAGGATTATTACAGCCGCTACCTGTATCTGAGTGGAAGTGGGAGAATATCACGATGAATTTTGTATTAGGACTTCCTCGATCGCGGTGGGGCATGGTGCTGTTTGGGTTGTGGTTGATAGGTTAACGAAGTCTGCACACTTCCTCCCTATTCGAGTGAGAGATCCAGTGGACAGATTGAGCAGATTATACATTCGGGAGATAGTCCGACTACACAGAATACCTATGACTATTGTCTATTATCGAGACCTGCGCTTTACATCGCGCTTTTGGTAGAGTCTTCAGATGGCCTTGGGGACGAGCTTGACTTTCAGCACAACTTTTCACCCCTAGATCGATGGTCAGTCTGAGAGGACTATTTAGATTTTGGAGGACATGTTGAGAGCCTGTGTGCTTGACTTTCGGGGTTCTTTGGAGGATCACCTATCACTGGCAGAGTTTGCATACAACAATAGTTACCAGTCCAGTATTGGAATGGCACCGTATGAGGCTCTGTATGGTAGGTCGTGTAGATCGCTTGTTTGTTGGACAGAGGTGGGAGAGACCGCTGTTTTGGGACCCGACTTAGTACGGGAGACAACAGAGAAGATTGCAGTGATTCGTCAGTGCCTAGTGACAGCACAGAGTCGCCATAAGAGTTATGCTAATCGGAGAAGGAGACCGTTAGAGTTTGCCGTGGGGGATCATGTGTTTCTAAAGGTTTTTCTTCGCAAAGGGTTGATGAGATTTGTCGTAGTGGGAAGCTATCACCACGTTTTATTGAACCGTTTGAGATCTTAACAACGATTGGGGTGGTAGCATACCGTTTGGCCTTGCCACCTCTGTTGGCGTCTATGCATAACGTCTTTCACGTTTCCATGCTTCGGAGATATGAGCCTGATCTTTCACATGTTCTGGATTGGGCCAAGTTGCGGGTTGATGAGGATATTACGTATGAGGAGCGCCCGGTGAAGATCCTAGATACGAAGGAACAAGTGTTATGGGGGAGAATAATTATTTACGTCAAAGTTCAGTGGCTTCATCACGGGGTTGAAGAAGCGACTTGGGAGCTTGAGTCTGGGGTTCGTGTGAAATACTCGAAGTTGTTTACCTCGTGACCTTGTAGTGAATTTCGGGGGTAAAATTTCTTAAGGGGGAAGAGTTGTGAGACCCTGTACTGTTTGCTTTTAGATACATATATGCATGAATGGTGTTTTTGTACACGTTTTGGCATTTTTTCCTTAATATGCTTATATGCGCTTTGATGCATGTTTTGGTTTAAATAAGCATGTGGGATTGTCTTTCTCTCTCTAATTTTGAGACACACCAAATGCTCTACCTTCTCTTTAATTTCTCGGGGGCCTGGGGCTCGATTTTCCACGATCCAACAGCGGGTTCTTGCTATTGACATCGTGGTCTACGCATCTATCCAGACAGAATTTGATTTCGACGAAGCTTAGATTTGCACGTAGATCGAGACATCAGGTTTTTGACCCAACGAGGTAGAATTCAGATTCTACTGCTGTATAAGGGTGTTATATGTAATCTTATGCATTTCTACCGTTTAAAAATGCATGAAAAAGTGATTTGTGTTTTAGATCTGATTTTTAATTAAAACCATTTTTTGGCATTTTTAGTGGATGAAAGTGTGTTTTGAGAGTTTTCTTTCGAGGTTTTGGCGTGAGGCTTAGGCGTGTTGGTGTCTGAGGATATTTGATGGGTATTTGGAGGCATGATTTGAGATTTGGGAGTAAAATTCGTAGCTCAATACAAATCTGGGGAAGTTCAGTCGACTGGACCTTGAAGGTCAGTCGACTGGATCATCTTTTGGGGAGTAGGTCAGTCGACTGAAATTGTTTTTGTTTCAGTTCTCTTTTTCTAGAGAGTTTTTTAGTCGACTGAGGGCTTGGGCCAGTTGACTGGGTCCTGTGTGGGCTGTTGGTGAAATTTTGGTTGTTCGATGGTTAGGTGTGGGCTTTTCTTGAGTGATTGTTGGGTGGAAAAAGGAGTTTTTACGAAAACTTTTGGGAACAACGTGTTTTTTGGAGGTTTGGAGCTAACCCCTGGGGTTGAGCCTCACTTTGTAAAACTTTTTTATGAAAATATGTTTTTACATACTTTGGTTTGATCTCCATGGTTCATGGAATGGATCACTTGTTTGTACATGTATTGTATAACTGTTTTTCGTGAAAAATATTTTGAAATATTTTGTTTGATTTCTATGTTGATGGATGGATGGATATATATATATATATATATATATACACATGTATAATGTATATTCGTAAAATGTTTTCATAGTCGATCTACGGTACGATTTTTAGAAGATTATCAAGATGTACCGGAATGATGGGTAATTGGCACGAGTTGCTCTCGATGAAAGTCTGAAAACGTGCGCAGAGTAGGCACCTTTGTTATCCTTCGGGGTAATTCTCGTAAAGAAAGTCGGTTAGGTGCTTTTATCCCTCAGGTTGTCGACCGTAAAGTCATCATTTACGTCGTGGTGCTCCGTATAGAACTTGTCATTACCTAGCGAGTCTTGAATGGTTGGGGTCTAGGGTAATGGACAAGAGTCTATAGTTGTTACCTCTGTCCCCTTGTGATAGAGTCGGTACATAGGATCTTATTCTTCTTCTTTTTCCATGATGGTACATTCCGTGAAGGAACAATATTTTTGGTTACTGTTTTTCCTTAGCTGTGGTTGATTATTTGCATTTGTTGCAACACCTAGTTTGAAGGATGAAAACATAGGTTTTATGAAATAAAATCGTTTTAAGACTTGTGGTGGTCTGTGGGAAAACTGTTTTGGTTTTGTGGTTGAGTACGCTCCCACTCTTTATGATTGCATATTTTCTATTTTACAGCTTTATTGTCTGTTTCTATTGGGCTTCTGCTCACGGGTAGAATTTTCTGTAAAATTATTTTTCAAGTGATGCTATGGATTGTGACCATGAGTAGCTCTGGTGGTGCCCAATGTGGCGGAAGAATTTTATAGTTTTTCTTTTTGGTATGCTTGTTCCTGAAGGCAGGTTTTGTATGCCGTGAGGCGATATACTGTATACATGTTGGAACTGTATATCTTTGTTTATGATAGATACTTTAGTTGAGTATTCCATTGGTTTCAACAGGCGGATTTCTTTGTACGAAAACTTATATTTTCATAAAACTGATGTTTGGTGAATTTTCATGTGATCCCGAATTTTGGAACGTGACACCTGTAGCACAAATGACATGAGCCAAAATCCCAAAAAAAAATACTATAACCTTCTAACTAATCTCACGGTAAAATATTCTACAATGCATATCAGATAACACCCAGTATAATTTAAAATTGAGGAGATAGACAAATTTTTGACAGGATTAGCAGATAAGTCAATAAACATGCATATATGAGATGCTATGTAAGCAATGCAGATGCCCAACCTGACATACACCCGGATTATAACAGGAATTCCACCCCAGGAATCACCAAAGTAAACTTGATGAAAATTTAATCATCAAACCTATCCTCACCTCGTTGTGAATAGTAAATGCTTCGTCGAGTTTTATGCCACAGCTATTTTACTTAATGGCAACGGCGTGGAGGCAGGCCATTAAAATCCATCCTTATCCTTTAGCCAACCAAAATAATCAAAGTAATAATGCACAAATAATCCCACATTAAGGACCAAGATACTCATTTGACGTCAACCCAAAGTCTGAATCATCAAAACCATAATGTTAGTGACGAACCCTGGTGCCTAACAATCTCCATAATAAACTATTTCAAACACCAACCAAATCTGTAATACCAGGAATGTACCCAAGGTGTACAAGGAGAATATATCCCAAAACATTTATAAAAATGGCAATTAGGAACGCCCTAGATTTAGAACCAAGAAAGACAATAACCCATCCCCCACAACGGTTTACATAGATGGACTCCAATATACCATCATGCAAGTGATAATGCCCATGATGTGTAATATTGATCTCAAGTGCAACAGTCTATAGCGTGGCATCAACTAGCATGGCAAAGTTCATGGTACAACTCGCAATTCATAAAGTACATGTATGTGAGGCGCAAGTTACAATTCTCAAGATATGATTCAAAACTTGTTGACATGAGTTCTAGCAAGTCATCGTATATTCACTTAAAAACACAAATCAACTAACTCAAATCAACCAAAACACAAGTTCAGGTCTCACAATAAAAGGTACTCAAACATACACGTAGCAACTTTAAGGGCCAAGTTCAAGTATTAAAATTAAAGGGTTGGTAGGATTTTGGGGCATCTAAATTTGGAATTAAGTTATGATTTTTAAACACCATTTAGATAAAAATATTTTTTTACAATTCTTATATTTATCACTAAGGCCAAAACCTAAGGAAAATGGGTGAATAAAGCATTTTAAGCGAAAACAGTTCAGCACTTTTCTCAAAATTTTACCGAAAATGCACATATGTTGGTCTCGATTTTGGGGTATCAAATCAAGTTAAAATGAGCCCATTTTTTGATATATATTAGTTTAACATGTCCCCTACAAGTTTCAATGTTAGTGCTAAGGGTAGTTATTTGGAACAATTTAGAGTTTATGGCCATTTTATAAAATAGGTTCTGTTAGTTGCCAAAACTCAGCAGAGCCGATTTTAGACAAAGGGTTTGAAACGGTTTTAGGGATCTCTTAAGCTTGCACAGCATGTAGTCTTAGCCCTTCGTAATAAATTCGTCTGGTTGTACCATATAGATACACTCATCAAGATTTTCGTTAAGGAAAGCTGTCTTGACATCTATTTGTTAGATTTCGCAATCGAAATGAGTAGTAATGGATAAGAAAATCTGGATAGACTTAAGCATAGCTACCGACAAAAAAGTTTTCTCATAGTCGATCACTTCTTTCTGAATGAACTTTTTTGCAACGAGCCTAGCTTTAAAGGTTTTAACCTTCCCGTCTGCTGCTCTTTTTCTCTTATAGATTCACTTATATCTAATGAATTTTACCCCTTCGCATGGTTCTACAAGTTTGCAAACCTGATTGAAATACATAGATTCTATCTCTGAATTCATAATCTTTTGCCAAAGATCTGCATCTTTGTCTTGAAGTACTTCATTATAGTTACAAGGTTCATTATCTAGTTCTGCTAGGATCCTGTTAAAAGACTATCCCAAGAACATATACTGATCAGGTTGATGAATAACTCTCCCACTACAACGAGGCACTATTTGTGTCTATGTACTAACAGTAACATATTGTGCAGAATCTTAACCCTGTGCATTAGCACCCTATTCATGATTTGCACATTTCTCGATAATTCTTCCACTACGATGAGGCAATGGGATATTAGTGGCTTGTGGTTCTTCTTTCGTTCTATTGGTATTTTCTCTCATTTTTTTTTGAATAATTTTACTATTGGGCCTATGGTCCATAATACAATCCTCTTCTAAGAATCAAGCATTTGTGCTGACAATGACCTTTTGATCCTTAGGATTATAAAATAGATCACCATTCATTTTCTTGGAATACCCCATAAATAAACAGACTTCTGTCCTCAGTTCCAAATTACATGTATTCTCTTTCAGCACATGTGTTGGACACCACCAAATTCGAATGTGTTTCAGACTAGATTTACGCCCGGTCCACAATTCTGTGGGAGTAGAAGGTGCTGACTTAGAAGATACAAAGTTCAGAATGTTACTCGTCTCTAATGCGAGTCGACAAAACAAATAGGGTAAACTTGAATAAAACCTTATCATTCTGCTCAATATGTTAGCTACAATGCTCATGTAGACCACGTTTTGAGTAGGTCACTAAAAATAGGATTTTGGGCTACACAAAAATATGTGACAGAAGTGTCCTTTGGGGGCTGAAACACAACAGAGGGTTTTTAAGGAGTTTTCACTTATCAAAACTCAATAGATTATGCTCATTTTTTGTGGGTAGTTAGATATACATGTTATCAACAACTTTTATGTTTTGACCAAAATTCGGATCTCATTGTAAACTAGGATTTTTAGGTCGGTGGTGTTGACTGGTCGAAAAATAATACACTTTAGTAAAATTACAATACCTCGAGTTCTATTAACTCAAATGAGTTGAAACCAACTTTTAATGAAAGATAACACAAAATTCTAGATCTAGACATAAAGAACATTCTTAGATCAATTTTTTATGTTTAGTTACGGGGTTCCAAATTTCAGGGGATAAACATCAAAGTTCTCAAAAATCAAGTCTCTTTAGGTTCAAGTCTCCTACTTATGATATGTCAAGGTTTTATTCCATTTCTTTGCATGCTTGTATTTTAGACATGAATATCAAGGCTCCAGCATACTTTTAAGTCATCAAATTTAAAAATAATAACATACAACAACATCTCATATCATTCAAAAACACAATAGCCCCTAATTCTCAACTACAACGCCTTTTCGATTTGTTTTCGATTATTGATTTTTAAAGTGTTTAAAGATATGAGTTGAGCAATATTTTGGGTGATATTAGACTTAAAGTTTAGAGATTTTACTTACTTGTTTAGAAGGCTCAAGAATGGTAGGATGGAAGGACTTAGCTTTAGGAAAACACCTCTTGTTTTTCCACAATTCTTTTTTTGGGTAATTAATTGTAACATAAATAAAGAAAAAATATAAAATTTCAAGGGACATACCCCATGTAATTACATGAGTAACCAGTAGAAAGAAACCTCCTACAACAAAGAAAATCCAACCCTCGCCGAAATGACGGGGGTACCTAACTAAAAGCCATATTCCACGCACAGCCCGCATGGATAGAAAACACCAACATATTCACCATGCTTGCACATCCTAAGAAAAAGCAAGGCAAATCATACTAAAAACGTAGAGAACACAACTAATAGGAAAACAAAATAGAATTAAAGCTACCCAGCTGAAGGCTTTACATCCGTATTGAAGCTCTACTCCTCGAAGGGTAATAGGAAATAAAACCTCGAACAAGAACCTAGAAAGGACAGCCGGCCCATATAACCCAAACTCCACAGTAGCCAAAACAGATCTTCAGTATCGCCTAGAAGGCACCAAAACTTCACAAGCTAAAGAAGGCAAAGAACCTAATTCTCTCGCAAGAGAACCGTTGCTCGAAAAACCATTGAGCTCATCTTCACATCCTAGCGAGTGAGGAGTCGAAATATGAAGAGAGGAAGGGTGTTTCGCTTGCTTATATAGGAAAAAAGGTAGGGAACCAAAAAGGAGCAAAATTATCACATTTTTGTACTTCTTTCTCTCCTTCACATGGGTTTATATAATTTTGTGCTAATTTTGAGGGAACATATCATATCAAGGGAAGGGAATACAGCTGAGGGGGTCAGTTTGGGGGACAAAAAATCTGATCTCAATCAATCATGGGGTTTTACATTGGTTTACATACCTTTTTGTGTAAGAAAATGTTTTAAAAGTTAATTTTATATATTTTTTTGGTGTCTTTTTCTACTGAAACCTATTATTTTAATATGTTTATCATAAATTTAGTATTCCCATGAATTATCATACTTTTCATATCAATTAATTAAATAGATGTAGTCTTTTAAGTCAAATTAAGCCCTTTGAACAACATAAAGCTTTTTGACTTATTTTATTGTGTATGAATTTCAATAATAATTTGTTTGCTTTTGTTAACCTATAATACCATATTATTATGTATATTACTTGTTTAACAAGTGTTGAATTATCATAATACTTGATTAGACATCTTTCTCATCTTTTTAAGCTTAAAGAAAAGTAAAAAGCTATTTTTTGCACAACTCTCAAAGTGGTCGGCTACTAAGGGGTATTTTATCATTTTTGGTGTTATTTTAACTTTTGCAACTTAATTGTACTTAAATCCTTGACTTAGGGTGTTCATATGTCAAAATTTAAATTTTTAAATTTTTTTGCTGTACTAGGGGCAAAATAGTCATTTTAGCCTACTTATAAGGATTTTTGATTTCTAATTTATTATTTCATGATAATTACTTAATTTAGAATGTTGGAAGATTTTTCGAGCGTTAAGATTTTGTTGCTTGAGTTTTGGATATTTTTAGGATGTTTGGATCGAACTTAGGGTTTTTGAGTTGAGTAAGAATTTCGAATCTCTTCCGTGCTCTAGGGTCTCGTGGGCTATCCGTCAATAATACTTAGGGTTTGGCTTGATCTTTACACGAGTCATTATCAATCGGGTTATTACAATTAGGGTCCGAATCGGATCGTTACAGTGAAGATTATAAGTTAAAAATAAGAGTTATTATTATATTTTAAAAGTAATGAGAGTTTAAATAGAGTATTTTAGAAATTATTATTTTTTATTTGAATTTTTAACTTTCTAACTGTTTTATTTTTCTGGCAAATGGGTTATGTTAGTTTTTTTTTTTATTACATTTTTAAGTAAAAAATAAAAAACTTAAGATAGTCAAACGGGCCCGAAATGCATTTAGACACATGCCATAACTGGTATCTTTAAAAAGAGATCAATATTGAATATAGTTTAATAAAATCTAAAAAAAGTATTAATGTGCATATTTGTGTTTTAAAGAAAAATAAGTAATATTGAGATAAATCGAGATAAAAATAGAGTTACGTGATTAAAATTAGCATGAATAGTACAATTATCCATATATATTTTTTAAATAAAAAATATTATTTTAATTCTCTTACATAAATAATTGGGTTGGAGATGCTATTAAACCACCCACATCTCCATATGCAACACAAATCTGCGGACTCTTCGACCATTTTCCCTCCAATCAACTAACGTAATCTGATTTTTGCCTTGAAACTGGCAATCAAAAATCTAAAGCCCATATTCTTCACTGTTTGCTTAGTCACCCCAAATGTTGAATACTTCACTGTTAAGTAGGAATGCCAGTCCGTGTCAGAATCTAATAGCTTTTCTAGATAAATGCAGGTCCGTCTCTGAGCTTAGGCAAATACATGGCCTGGTGATTTCCTTTGGCCTTGCCCAAAACGACCCATTCGCGTCAAGAATTCTGTCTTTCGCTGCCACCTCTGATTCTCTCGACATCGACTACTCTCATCGCATTTTTTCACAGCTCTCTTACCCTACCATCTTTAACTGGAATACAATTATAAGGGGTTATTCAAAAAGCAAGAATCCAAGTAAATCCATATCTGTCTTTGTTGAAATGTTGCGAGCTGGGGTGTCGCCCGATCATTTAACTTACCCTTTTCTTGCCAAGGCCTCCGCCCGGCTGACCGACCTTCAGCTCGGAGAGGCACTACATTGCCGGGTAGGAAAATCCGGGTTCGATTCCGATAGGTTTGTTAGGAATTCTTTGATTCATATGTACGCTTCCTGTGGGAATATAACGTATGCACGCAATCTGTTTGATGAAATGCCTAACAAGAACCTGGTTTCTTGGAATGCAATGTTGGATGGTTATGCTAAGTGTGGGGATTTGTTTTTGGCGCGGGAAGTGTTTGAATTCATGCCAGAGCGGGATGTTGTGTCATGGAGCTCTTTGATTGATGGGTATGTTAAGGATGAGCAATATGAAGTGGCCTTGTCAATTTTTGAGAGAATGCGGGTTGTGGGGGCCAAGGCCAATGAGGTGACCATGGTGAGTGTTTTGTGTGCTTGTGCTCACTTAGGTGCTCTTGAGTATGGGACGGCGCTGCACGGTTATGTAATTGAGAATGCCTTACCATTAACTCTTAGGTTGCAAACTTCCCTTGTGGACATGTATGCCAAATCTGGGGCAATAGAGGAGGCTCTAGTTGTGTTTCGTGGGGATTCAATGAATCAAGCTGATGTGTTAATTTGGAACGCAATGATTGGAGGGCTTGCCACTCATGGATTCGTCGTGGAATCACTTGATATGTTTGAAGAAATGCAGATTGCTGGAATCACTCCAGACGAAATCACATACTTGTGCATGTTGAGTGCCTGTGCTCATGGAGGTTTAGTGAAACAAGCCTGGTTTTTCTTCGAGGCTCTTAATAAAGATGGCATGACACCAAAAATCGAGCATTATGCTTGCATGGTGGATGTTCTAGCTCGTGCGGGTCAGTTAACTGAGGGATACCAATTCTTACATCAAATACCGATGGCGCCAACTGCTTCCATGTTAGGTGCATTATTCAATGGGTGTATGAGCCATAGAAAATTAGACCTTGCGGAAATAGTGGGGAGGAAGCTGATTGAATTGGAGCCAGAGCACGATGGGAGATATGTTGGTCTGGCGAATGCTTATGCAGTTATTAAGCGCTGGGATGAAGCAAGAACCATGAGAGAAGCCTTGGAAAGGAGAGGACTGAAGAAATCTCCCGGATTTAGTTTTGTTGAGATAGTTGGAGTTCTCCACAGATTCATAGCTCATGATAAGAGCCATCCTGAATCAGAACAAATCTATATGATGTTAACTGTTATTATAAAACAAATGATATTTGATGATGACTTTGAAACTCAAGAACATGATATGTATAATATTTGATGTTATGTAACTTGCCCAGTCCTCTGCCATAGTACAGTGAGCATGCTCTGAATTCTATATCTATCTATTTATACTTCTATATTACTATATTAAATGAACCTTATGTGTTCTTTACCGCTCAAAATTCCATTTTGATATTTTTAGAATTTATAATTTTTTTTAAATATTCAAATATCATGTGACACAATTTGATTAGTCCAAATTTGAATGTTTTAAAATTTTGAATTTTAAGATTAATATAATTTTAAGCTTTAGATTGATTTTTTTATTAAAAATGTTAAGATTAATATAATGTTAAGCTTATTTGGTTCAGATTACTTGTATTCGAATAGAACCCTATTTCAGATTTCATTAGTAACTTATTTCTATTAAAACTCTCTCTCTATACATATTATTAACTAATAGCAGTTTGCCAGTTTCTTCAATATACAATTAATTTAATCGTATCCTAGATTAGTCCAGACTTCATATTACTATCCTAATATAACTTCTTTAAAAATGTGACATTTGTCTTTTACACTTGACATAGTAAAGCTCTATTTCAACTACATCTCTATTTTCCTTTTAAAACTATCTCATGGTGTTAATGTTTGTTAATATTTGTAGTTGCATAGCAGAATTATTGTTGAAGATACGCCCACATTGAGATGGTCGCACCATCATGTCTTGTTTGTCTCATTAAATTTCATAAGATTTGATTACTTTTAAATTTTGTATTTTTGTTTTTTTAGAATGTTTTTTAGTTTTATAATTTCAATGACTCAACAGAAAAATACTCATTACAAAATTTTATATTATCTATTACTAAATTCGATTGCTTTTTTCTGGTTTATAGATGGATAAATAGATAGATAGTTACCGATTAGTCATTGTATCAATGTTCAAACAATACCAGCAAAAAATACAATACCAACATCATAAGTGAAAACCAAAATCTCATTTTTGAATTGATTTCCTACTACGATGTACTCAAGTAAATAAAGGTAACCACACAATCACAAAGGACAAGCAATTTTGAACGCGAAAAATCCTGTGAGGTTAAAAATCCACATAATCTAGTCTAGAAAATTTCAATTATGATCAAAAGGTAGTTATAATAAACCTTATAACTAAATTATGAATCTACATCTGTGGTCGTAAATCAATCTTGTTGAATCCACGGTTTCCACCTTCATAGTGTTCAAAACATCTAGATTCGAATTCACGAATCTTCAACAACTCTTGGAATCTACCAAAGAACTTTTGATTTGAACAATTTCAAAGGACTAGTATTTTGATGAAGAGTGACCCAATTTTGAGAGAAGACCTTTTTACTCAGAGATTTATGAATTTGTTGATGATCCCTCAAGATCTAGCAACTAGCAATCATTTACGAACTGATTCAAACTTTCAGGGTCAAAGATTGATGCTTGAATTCAAATTTTATATTTTCAGCATTCCACAAATTATGTGTTCAGTCAAAAAATCATACTTAATACGTGAATATTTAAGAACTAATTACTATCTATAAAAAAAAGTACTATTAAGAAAAAATCAATTTATATTTGATTAGGATGGAATGACATGAAAAAGTTTTGATTTTTAAAACGAAAGGTAAATTCCACCAAGTACGGGATGAATTAATGAATAGGACTTTTTTAATATTTTAAAAATTCAAATTAAAAGGCAGCCAATAAGGTAAGTTATTTTGTTTCTAGGAATAAGTAAGTATAATGTTTGAATTAAAATTTGAGATTACTTTTAATTTTCAAAGTAAAAAAAGGTTACCCAGTACACGAAACTCTCGCTTATGGAGGTTTGGGAAGGGGGACATACTATAATGGGTTTAGAGTAGGCAGTCTTATCATGGACTCGCAAAAAACTATTTTCACGCTTTGAATCAATTAATTTTAATTTTTAACATTAATGTTAAATTTGGATCAATCACCTTTGAACATGTAATTACATATTGAAATTTGAATGTTAAAAGATTGTAGATTCTAGATCAATAAGATTAAGGCTTTTGAGTTTAAAAACATAACAATCCTTTGTTTAGAAGATAAATATCAAAATTTAAAAGTAATTGTATTAGTATAGTAACTTGAACCAATTAAGGATAAAATTATATTAACCTTAAAGTTCAAATTTTTAAAAGATTTGAATTTGCACCGATCAATTTGTGGCATATTTTATTTTAAACAAGTATTGAACTTGTGCAAGTGCTATCAAAATTCAAATACCTAAAAGTAAAAGAAGATACTTGATGCCTGATATAGTTTTAGAAATCATATTCTGTAGTGAAAGGTAAAGAAGTGAAGCGTGTAAAAGGCAGACTATTATATTATATATTACAAAAAGAACAAAATAGATAATGAAATTTACAAATATGAAGTGATACCAACAATTTTTTGAATGCACTCAATAATATTTTCTTTGAACGAATGACCTTTTTTTGGGTAATTAATCGTGACATAAAATAAATTTTTTTTTTACATGTTTCCAAGGGGCATACCCAGGTGATTACATCAACTAACATTTATGAGGAAACCTCCTACCAATATGATACAAAGGTAACCAAACCTAACAAACAAAACAAGACACTCTTTACCCCCGCTTTACAGGGAAGGAAAACTAACTAACAAAGCATATTCCATGCACAACCCGCATGGAGAGGAAGAAAAAACCAACATATAAGAGGATAAAACCAGACCAACAAGAAGGACAGGTTCTCCAACACACAAGACACAAAATTCTGTTGAAACTCAGCTCCTAAAAAAGCTTTAAACCTTAGACAGAACAACCTACTCACCTCAGAAGTCCTGCCAAAGATTCGCTACAAAGCTGAGAGAAAACCAACCTCAAAAGCTTAGGAGGTCAAAGGAGGCTGGTTCTCTAACCACGGCGCTAGAAAGCAGGAGAAAGGACAGCCCCAAGAAAATCTCAACTCGGAGAAAGAGGCCAGCACTACTAACTCCACCATTGGACCCATCTCCACTCCCTAACCAAACTGGGAACCAACCCAGACGTAGCCCAAACAAGCGAAGTAACGAAATCTCCACAGCCAAGTAAAGACTCTGAGAACAAGACAACGAAGGATCACAACCACAAGTCCAAAAGACAACTAAAGGGGCCACCAGAGGTCTAAGAGCAAAGTACTAGAGGTAGATGGGCCCTAGCCAACCGAAGAACACAAAAAACATATCAGCTCCAGAGAAATCCAGTGCAAAACTGCCAAGGTAAAGCACCAACTTACCCTGCACACAGGATCACCAATCAAAAGCTGTGGAAGAGCCCCACAAGTCAGAAGAAAGGTAAGGACAGAACAACGCTAGAGAAAACCAGCTCAGAGAAACCTAAGCCATCCCAAAGGAAGCTCTGCCATCGGATCCAGACAGAAAGCCCTTCAGCCAAACCCTGCTCAAAGAACCACACCACAGGTACCCAACCAAAAGTCCATATAGGTCCTCATCTAGATGAAAACAACCTTAGTTCCTCAATAAGCAACACTCTCCCTGGGGGATGGGAGGAGAAAATAGGATCCAAGAGAGCTAGAGCTAAAAAGAAACTAAAAGAACCACCGACAGGGCACCACGGGGTCATCTAAAGAACTTGAACCACATGTACTTAATTCAATTTCCCAACTTGCATGTCGACAAGAGAACCTTGGGGTAAATTACACTCTGTGTGAAGCAATAAAAAAACTCATCGAAAGCCCTGTCTAAGAACTTCAATATAGCTGTGGAGACCTCACACACCTCCCAGACCATATACCAGCTCTACCAACTAAGCCACTAAGGATCATAAGAATCACAATATATCATCCCACAGGTCCCACAAGTTCAAACAACATCTCCCATTTATCAATTACAATTATCTGATCAACTGAATTATCAAAGAGGCTGGACCCAACAAATTGTCCACCGAGTTACCCAGTATTACTCAGAGCCAAAACCTGATCAAGCTTATCATAATAGCATAGCTAACAAAGCAGCTTTACTCAATCAGTCATAATCACAGTTGGCCAAAAAAAGCCACTGTCCCACTAAATAACCCCAATCACCACTGTTTTATAGAGACAACCAGTTCCGAGTCCCACATAAATATAACACTCCAAGTACTGCCAAGAAAAGGCATGGGACCCACACACAAAACATAAACAATATTCTAAAAAGAAAACACACATAATTACCTAAAAAAATAAAAAAAAATAAAAAAGAAAACACAGTGCCCACAGGTGGGGTCCACCACAAACGGCCTGCCAAACCCATTGGAGGACCCGTCTACCGGGAAAGTAGAGACCACTAAGCCACGGTACCTGTGGTATACGCACAGCACTGGAAATGAAACCAGCCCATAAATAGCCATGGTTTCAAAACAAACTGTAGCAGCAAACTACTCAATTCTGCCTACGGTTTTAATACAGCCCAACCCATGGTTTAATGCAAACAGCCTTGTAACTTGAAATCATGAGAGTATTGGGCAGAAGCTTGTCTGCAACCACAGTAAAGACAACAAACCCATGCACCAAAAGCGCGTGGAGGCCACTTCATCTTCTACATACTGCCCATGCCCGAACTGTTCCTCACTAAATTGTAGAACCACCGCCTGCCCATGGTTTTTCCAAACCGCTCCTCGTTTCACCCATCGCCTATCTTGAAGCTGCTGTGGATCACTCAAGAACTAAACGTTCTGATGAAATCCAACCCTCATCGCGTTAAACTAGAGGAGACCCAATGGACAGCCATTTCAAGGAACCATAAATCACCAAAACTCTGTATCTGCTTGGTCAAATGGCTAATAAAGAGTGTTATTCAAAGAAGAAACACATTGTACACCCGCGCGTGAGACACACTGTCGTCTCTTCCAAACGTATGGATGTTGATATACACATAAAACCAGAAAACCAGCATATTCAAAGCTTCATAAGACAACTTAGAAACATGCTTAGACTTACAGCAGCCCGATACAACAAAAAAAGTGCTGCTTGCCGTTTGAGAAGCGACGGAGAAGGTCAATAGAGCCAAAATCAGTCAACAGTTCCAGACGGTACAGCAGTGTCGAGCATCTCTAGATTTTCACCAACAGATAATACTCCATGGATCGTTAAGATCAAAAAATATGCTCCAAGTGAAAATCCCAAAAACTCCAACTTCAGATCATTAAAAATCCATCATCGGTAGCCACCGATAACCAACAAAGTATCTTTCATAACAACATACGCAACCATGGCTAATCCAAAGATGTAAAATCAGGAAAATTGTTGGGAGAATATCCAACGCCAAAATAAAATACATGCTCGGGGATCCAGAAAATACATCTTTATTAAACTTTCAA